>CAUYPK010064187.1:0-13320 GCA_963574355.1 Loris lydekkerianus | reverse complement strand
TCAGTGGTGTTGATGTGAGTTCTTCAACCTTCTCTCTTGGTACAGCTTGAATCCTCCAGGTTACTTACTAAATTTCCATCCCTTAACTCTCCTTCTGGACGGGAGCCTCTGTGGAAAGCTGGCTTCAGTCCGCCATCTTGTCTCCTCCCCCTTGTTCTTTTATTATTTGCAGGATATCTTCATATGTTCTGCATACTCTTTCTTTTCCTGTTATATTTGTTACTTTTTTAGTTATTTGCAGTTCTGTATACTATTTCTTTTCCTGTTATATTTGTTACATTTTTTAGTTATTTGTAGTTCTGCCTACTATTTCTTTTCTTGTTATATTTGTTACAAATAGCGTCTCCATATCAGTGGCTTGTCTTTTTGCTCTTGATGGTATCTACTGATGAGGAGATGCTCTCAATTTTAAAGCAGTCCAGTTTAGAAGAGATGAGACCTTATTGTAAGGTCTTTTTGCAGGTAATGGCTGAAAAAGATTTGAATCTAGATCTAAATACAAAAATTGATCTTTTTCTACCAGATTGCACTGTCCCCATGCAGCAGTATTTAGAAAAGGCCAGATATAGAATAGTAGTTCATGGAAATTGTGTTAGATTGCATTTTTCAGATAATTCAAGGGCACTTTAGTCTCTCCCCTCATCAGAATAATTGCCAAAATAAAATAAGGAGTTTTTATTAATACGATAGTAGAATTTAGACACATTGCTTTCCAACTTCTCTCATGTCTGATCCCTTTTTCTCCCCTCAGCAATGGGATTTTTGTTTAAGCTCTGTTTATATAGCTCATAAAGAAACAATTTTGACAAAATCCAGTTAGAATCACTTGTGTGTCTCTGTGTTGTGTGTAATCCTGGTTGATAACACCCCAGCTAAAGAAAAATCAGGTTGTCTCTCCAAATGAGCAGGAGATTTGGGCATCTGTTCCTTTTAAGTAAAACATATTTTCAGCATCATAAAACATTTGATACTGAGCTGGTGAATGAAAATACAAAGGAATTAGGAATGCAGTGTTTCAGTGAATATCTCCTTAATCACAGAGAGTAGGACTTCTTAATTTAAATTCTTGATTAGCCATGTTGGGTGCGGACAGCACCACTCTGCTGTCATTAGTCCAAGTGATAATGTACACTAATTACCCCTCTTTCAAAGTCAGGGGTTCATTTATTACCAACACGAATGAACCTTTCTCTCATCCTCAGCATCAGAGTGAAAAATGAGCTTGGGAAGTGATGGAGGTGCTAGGGAGGAGTAGAGACCAAAAAGTGAAACAGCTTCAGGTTTCAGAGGAAGGGAGGGAGCCAGACAATACGTGCTAATACCACGCAAGCTAAAGCCGACTTGTAGGCTTTACCTGTGGCAGACCTGTGGTCTGCTGAAATTCGGTGCAATCCCTGCTATGTTTTTTTCTCTCTCATAAGTTAGTTTCTCTTTGGACAGGTGACATAAATATACCAGCCAAATTGCTAAAATCTATGATGCAATTTCACACTTGGGATTTTGGATGATAGTAGAATGGTGATTTTGAACATCCCTTAGCATGAGGCATCCTGGCCATCTCTACTCCTGGCCTTACCCTCTGGCCCCTGGATGGATCTGAGGTTGGAGCCCTAGAATTTGATGAGCTCTGTTAGTAATGCTGTGTGTGGGCTTGGGAAATGGAGGAAGTAAGACGAGGAAGTATTTTCCAATCCTTATAAACATGGACCTTGTGAGGCATCTTTGAGGCTCACCTGAATTCTTCCAGAACACTAGGGATATGATCTCAAAGGAGTTCCAAGTTGGTTTTCTAACACTTCTCACCCTCTTTACATAGATTTAGAATCTTAGAGATATTCTAACTTTATGAAAAAGAAAGTAAAAGCTTCTAGGAAAGAAGTTTTTTTGCCTGGATTATACTTCCCAAAGTGTTCTTTTTATTATACCTAGTACATAGTACACGAGGAGAGTGCATATTAGTAGAACCTTTTCAAGAGCTGTTTGACATACCTATTGAAATTAAATAAGTGCATGCCTACTGACCCAGAAATCTCACCCCCAAAATTTATAGTACAGAGTATTTGCATAAGATTTGAAGATATATACCTATGTCCTCTATATCCATATATAGATACAGATGTACAATTTCATCTATATGTACATCTATGTCATCTATTCCATTGTATATATTTCTAGAGATACCTTCATTGCAACCTTATTTTTAATTGGAAAAAAAAAGTAGAACCAGCTGTCATATCTACCAGTAGGAAATTAGTTAAAAGAAAAAAAGTACATCTCTCTAAAAGAAAATAAAAGTACATCTTCACAGTCGAATATGATACAGATACTAAAAAGAATAAAAGATTTTAAACTGTCATGAGGAGATGTCCAAACCTGGTAAATGAGAAAGGCTGGTTGTAGGATCATATAGCTTAGTATCCATCTGTACTACTTGTAACAGATTATGCATATGTTAATTTATATGCCAGTGGTTCTTTCTGGTTCTCTCTGAGGGAGAGGTGGAATGGGACCTGGGTAAGAGAGGGGGTAAGAAAATTATATATTTCTATAAAATTATAGAAATTATATATTTCAGCAACATTTGAAATCTGATAATAAGCAGACTTAATTTTGGTAATTAGCAAAAGCAATAACGATAAAAACCCCTGCTGTACAGTGCTGGTAAAGATGGGGTCTGCCATCCTCAGGAAAGCCACTGATAGGCCATCAGAACTGCAGAGCAAATTGGAAATCACTGCCCCACTGACCTACACTATAGGTCCAACTCTGTGACTGCTAAAAACACCATTTCTTTCAGAGCAAAATTTTCTCAACTACTAGCTGATAACCTTAGAAGAGTTGTGTTCATAGTAGAGAGGAGGTATAATCAGTACCAGACTGTTTCTGGTTAATGAAACGCTGCCCTATGTTTGCAGTGTAGAGCCCAAGTCTGCCTGTGTTAGTCCTGTGGGGTTGACAACGCAGAGTTCCAGCATTTGCGTGGGGATTCATTGGGTTTAACTTGCTTGCACACACTGGATTGTAGCTCTAAGATACACCCTCCCCCATCTCCTGGTTCATCAAATCACTGTTGTTTCTTCTTTGTTTCCTTCCTTTTCCTCTTTTTTCTCCTCCTCTTCACTTCAGCAAACCTGTACCTAGCTCTCGTCTGTATCATGCAGTGAGCTGGGAGCTGTGGGAAATCAGGTGGGATTCCTGCTCCCAGGAGTTAGTTCATAATCTACTAGGAAAGACCACCATGAAAGACTCCATGAAAAGGGTAGAAAATAAATTCTAATTAGAGAGGGAGTTTAAGAGCCAGATCAGATTAAATGCCTAATAGCTTAGTCTCATCTTACTTTGTTTGTGCCCCGTGACCCTGGGTAGATTATGAGACATCTCTAAACCTGTTTCTTAATCTGTAATTTGGACATAATAGTATTTATTTCACAGTAGTACTGACATGAAATAAGGCATGAGGCCTTTCCCTTTCTTTTTCTCCTTTTTGCTTCCTTCTCTTTTTATTTAATATGCAAAATAATGATAAAAGAATGAATGAAGTGCTGTGGGCACAGGAGTGGATGAGCTACATGGAGGGGTGTGGAAAGACACACAAACATATTCAACAGGGCATTGGAGGACAAGCAGGGGAGGTTTGTGCAGTTAAGGGCAGGGTCCCAGATGGAGGCGACAACGTGGAGACACAGAGGCGAGCTGAGGGAGGGTGCTCAGGGCCTTATTGGTGAAGTGGGTGGTATCCTCTCATCTTCCTCTCCCCTCTTCTGTGGAAGTCCCAGTCCTCTCTGTTTGCTCTTCCATTCATACAGACTCTTAGGAAATGCTCTGATAATTACCCCTTTACTCTTTAATATGAATTAAAATCATTGTATTTCCTCTCTTTGGGTCTTTGCATGTAAGACTCATCCGCTATTATGGAATAAAGGTTATTTTTTCCTCTTAGAGGAGTTCTAGGCTTCTTAGAGTAGGAAGAATCCACTTCCTTCTTCCCCTTTTCCCAGGAAAGAGCCTTTCCCACCCATTGCAGTTCTTTCTCCTACCAACTGCCTACAGTGCTACAGGAATGAGCCCAATTCTGTCTTTGAACGTCCAAGGTCAGAAGAAGTGATATCTTGCAGGCACATCTCTGAAAAGGCACATGTTTAAGAAACCCACTAAATCATGACCCAAACCAGCCTTTTCATTAAAATGTATTAGGGTGAGTACTTTACAGGGAGAGGAAGCAGGTAAAAGATGAATGAGGCAGCTTCTGTCACTCACTGGCTGCCCTGTTCACTTTCAATCACCAATCCATTTGTCACTCACCATTGGCTACACTTCCTTCCTCCTATTGGAGTCTAGTTTTACAGTTGGGGTCAGAAAGCTCCCCCCTAAGAAATCACAACTTGAGGAGTCCCAACAGGATTTATTCTAAGAGCAGAGAAGACACACTGTTACTTCTCTACTCAAGGACTAAAAGTTGATTGATGGCTGTGATGAAATTGAGAAGGGAGTGTAACGTGTGTTGGGGTAGTTATGCATGTGGACTCTGAAGTCTGAAAGCCGAGGTTTGAATGTCGGCTCTGCCATTTTCCTTTGTTCCTCTATGCCTTACTTCTCTATCTTGAAGATGAAAAGCATGATAATAATATAATCAAGGGCTTGGTGAGAGAATTGTGGAGTTAATATACAGAGCATTTAGCACAGAGCCTGGGACATGTGAGTGCTCACTACGTGTTAGCTATATTTTTTTCTTAAAAATGAATGCTGACCTTTGATCCAAAGATAGAGTTTATAGATGTCTGAGTGGGACTTGGAAGCAATTGTTTAGACCACGTGATGATCCATTATTTACAAGGAAGGCAGTAAGTGCGGTAGGCAAGCCAAGCAGTTCTGAGTGGGAATCCAAACTTTTTCACCTGATTCAATTAACATGTTTCTGTCTTGTGCCCTCTACATGCTAGTCACTTGGTGTGGTCTGAATGTTGATGTCTCCCTCCCTCAAACATTCATATGTTGGAACCTAATACCCAATATAACGGCATTAAGAGTGGGTAGACCTTCAGGAAGTGATTAAGTCATGAAGACTCTGCCCTAATAAATGAGATTATAAATGCCCTTATAAAGGGACTTGGGCAATCTCCCTTATCCCTTCCTTCTGCCATGTGAGGATATGGCAATAAGACACCATCTATGAAGCAGAGATTGAGCCCTCACCTAATATTGAATCTGCTGGTGCATTGATTTTGGACTTGCCAGCCTCTAGAATTGTGAGCAATAAATTTTTCTTGTTCATAAATTGCTTTGTCTAAGGAATTGTGTTATAGCAGCCTGAAAAGTCTAAGACAGGGATGTCCAACCTGTGGTCTATAACTGCATGTTGATTTTGTGAGGACTTTTGTTCCTTATCTGTGGTGTCAGATATCACAAAAAGTATGCATGGACCTTTTCTTTGCTAATCAGCTTTTGTTAGTGTTTGTGTATTTATTGTGTGGCCCAAGGCAACATTTATTCTTCTACTGTGCAGCAGAAAAGAAAAAAGGCTGGACACTGCTGGCTAAGACATCACTTATATAGGAACTAGAATGGTAGACCATTGACAAGGCCCTCTAGCTATGGCTTTGGGTATGTTATTTGTCTGCTCTGAGCTTTACTTTTTACATCTGTGAAAAGGAGCTCTTAGTAATAAGTACTTCACAGGATGATAGCTATTGTGAGTATTTACTCATTGCTTAGAAAATTGAATAGGGATCAATCTTGTATCACTTTAGCTGATAATAGGAGCAAACACATTAACTAGGTTGTGGGGGCAATGGATATTTTTCATCCAGATCTTAGGCTTCCATAGATCAACTTATTCTTGGACTGCAACATATCATATTGTATTAATCAATCGGTTGGCATAGTTAGTCTCCTGACCCTGAAAAGCACCAGGGTCTGTCTTTGTGGTTGTCATGTCTCCTAGACTTATTTGCCAACTATGATTTTTAAAAGTTTTCTGATGCTTAGGGAGGTTTTATTCTGCAAATATTGAAATAACTTGAGGTTTAGTCTTAGGTCCCAGGAGAAAAACAAGCCAGAACTTTGTTCTCTACTTTCTCCACCTGTTCTAGTTGTTTTATGCATCCTTAACTATAAACTGTTAGTGTTATTTACCATCTCTATACTGCCTTGACAATTTGCTTTTACTTTATAAGAACATTCACTCCATCTTGCTGTTGATTGTAGGTACCTGATTACTATATCTGGATATACCCCCAGAAGCGCCACAAATGTGCACACATTTTAGGAGATGTTATCTGTGTGCTACTTTCAAAGTTGAATTGAATTATGGTAGCAATATGTAGTATGGTGTTTGCTCAAAAGATGGCATTAATCAAATGAATGCTAGTGTCACCTTGCAAAAGGCAACACAGTCCAAAAAAATGGTGGAAGCAGGGTTGTCATTCAAGGAGTGCAAGTTTATTTTGAAGTGGATTTGAAATTTGAGAACATTGTGGAAATACAATGACAGTAGAGGCACAAAATGTCTGACATGCCTAACAATTGCACATATTTGTGGTAAGTTTTTGATACATGGTACTATGTGTGATGTGTACAAGGGAACATCTGGAGGTTTTGCACAGCAACAAGTCCTGCTTCTTCTGCTGTGGTGGAATAGTTTACACACTCACCATAGAAGTCCACCAACCAATGCGTATGTGAGACAGGAGTTAGCAGAACAAGCATACAATGCATCCTTAAAGTAGCAAAATAAAAAGTTTTCATCCCAAGATTGTTGCATGCCCAAAGGAAGATGACCCAAATCAAGGGGTGTGGTATTGTGAGTGGCTCCAAAACGTGATATGACAGGATGAGGACGAGGTAACCATGTTGAGCACTTCCTATAATTGCAAAATCAAGCATGACTTGTATTCATCTTTTGTTATGAATGTATATTGAGCATTACAACTTTAATACAGTTTTTTTTACTTTCTTAAAATGTATATACAGTTGTTTCGCACCCTCTGTATTTTTTGCCTCATTCACTATTTATAACACTTATGTAGAACATAAATTCATCATCACTGAGAATTCACTCTGCCTGTGGAACTGTGTAAAGTGCTTTAGATGATTATTATCCTCCCCATTTTACAGATGAGAAAATAGAGGCTTAGAAACATTAAATAACTTGGCTAAATGCTCAGAGCTGGTAGAGAGTGGAGTCAGGAAGAAAGGCAAACACATGCTGTTATAACAGTAACTAAATTCTTTTATATTATGAATTTAGGAGTGGGGACTTTTGTGTACACTTTGGGTGCCTTCCCTACCTTTGAGCACAGGGTTTTGTACAATCTAGAAACTCAATAACATCCACTGAATCAAGTTGATTTTTGGCCCAGGTTTAATTCCAATTTTGGGGCATGGTTCTTCTCTCATAAACTTGATTCTGTAATGAGAAATATTATTTTGGGGCTGATTCTTCATAAAATTATCCATAAGCTTGTAAATATCTTTTCTAAGTGCCAATTTTGATATTGTTTTAGATTATTGTATTTTTGCTGCTTCTAGCTAGACCAGCTCCATTCTTGTTCCATAGGCAAGGCCAAATGTTCACAATTTGGGCTTTATTGGCCAAGTAATCTCAGTTTCAGCTGTTTTAGACTTTGGAAGCAAGAGCATTTTTGTGAAAAATAGTGGTCATGCTTATAAAAACAAAAGGCTAATCTTTTAAAAACAAAGACTAATGATATAGAATCAAAATATTAGAAGTGGGAAGAATTGGTAAGGAAACTCTTAGCATCATTTAGATCATCCAATCCCCTTGGTTTTTCAAAACCTAGGCTGAGAGAAGAAAGTGGAGTTTTCTGGGGTTTGTGGAAAAGCTGCCATTCATGATAGGTGAGTCTTAATAATCAAGATTTCTTCTGATACACTGGGCTGATACTTTATGAATTGTGACTGAGAATCATTATTATTCATGTCTTTGATTCATTGCAGATTAGAAAAAAAGAAGAAAACAGAAAAAATAGAAAGTTCTTCCAGCCTTTTTCTTTTCTATATACCTTTTATTTTTTTAATGACAATTTGTGTTCATCTCTACTCAAGCGCATGAAAGATTGTGAATCTCATCTATTTAAGCAATAATAACTTTATGGTAATGTGCACTAAAAGCTTTTATGTTTTAATTTTTCAAATGAAGAAAAATTATTCTTTTGTTTTCACAGATTGGTAGAAGTTTGTGGGAGGGGCTCTGAATTGCTAACATTTCATCGATGTGTTTGGAATTTTGTATATATGACCTTTTTTCCCAAGATTTTAGTCATGTTTCTGGATTTCATGTGAAACCCTCACCTCCTTCCTTGACAGAGCTGAACTGGATGAAGTCAGGAAACCTCATCCCTCCACTGTTCAGTGGTGTTGTTTTTCCACATCACTTTGTCTTCTCACTGGGGTAGACCAGTTCAGGTTAAGAACTGTTCTGACTCTAAATTTATTAATGTTTCCTAATGTTTATTTTTTTTAAATTATTTTATTGAGACAGAGTCTCACTTTGTCACCCTTGGTAGAGTGCTATGGCATCACAGCTCACAGCAACCTCCAACTCTTGGGCTCAAGCAATTCTCTTGCCTCTGCCTCCCTAGCAGCTGGGACTACAGGTTCCCGCCACAACACCCGGCTATTTTTTTTTTGTTGTTGTTGTTTGTTTGTTTGTTTGTTTAGTCAGCCTAGGCTGTGTTCAAACCCACCAGCCCTGGAGCATGTGGCTGGTGCCCTAACCACTGTGCTGTTGGTGCCCAGCCCCTGTTACTTCTTAAAGTTAACAAAAAAGAGAGGAACTTGATATATAGTCCCTGAGCTGGGGGTAATCAGTTGTCCATTTGGGAGAAATTTCACAGGCGGTTGGAATATTCTTTATCTGAGATAGCTCTTTCCCTTACCCAGTAGGACCATCTTATCCATGGAGGATATGTTCTAAGACCCCCAGTGGATGCCTGAAACCCTGGATAGTACCAAAACCCATATATACACCATATTTTTTCCTATGCATACATAGCAATGATGAAGTTTAATCTATAAATTGACACAGTAAGATATTAACAACAGTGATTAATAATAAAATGCATCAATTATAACAAAATACTATAATAAGTTATTAAAAACATATGAATTACTTCTGAAATTTTCCATTTTTTATTTTCAGACTGCATTTGACCATGGATAAGTAAAACCATGAAAAATGAAACTACAAATAAGGGAGGACTACTGTGCTTAAAAATTCCACTGCTGGTACTTCATTTCTTTGAATTACATCATGTCTCTTTTAACTTGTTTTCTCTTCTAAGATCTGGATTTTCTTCCTAATAAGCTTCATTGTCCTCAGATGTTCTCTTCCGTTTGTCTAGAGTGCCTTCTTGAGGTTCGGAGGTTTGGAGGTCGGGGGTGGTGAGGGACTGGCTATCCCGTTTTTGCCTCCTTTCCTCTCTTCATCCTCAGTTCCACTTATGTCCACTCAGCTCAGCTCTCTCTGAAACCTGTGAAGGCTGCAGCATCCTCCTTTCAGGACACTCAGCTGGACACCCAGCATGTAGCCATCTCTTTTTGTGCTTAAGAAATTTGTCAAAATATTCTTTGATTTTTCTACCTTTTTTTCTCACTATTGTAGGTTGTAGCTTTAAGTTTATTACCAGTTTAATGATGTCTCTGGATGGGAAAGCCAGAACTACTAAAAGATTTATTACTACTCAGAAAACTCCTGTGCATCAAGAAAAAGATCAACTATGATTTGTATTTGGTATAAAACTTGATTTTTGAATCATATTCACTCAATACTAAATATTCCTCTGAATACCCTTCTAAATATTTGTATAGTACTTACAGTATTTAAGTAGTGATTAATCTACACTTAATTATTTAATACATCGCATTTGACTATATATTTAAACATTGGGTACAAACTTATTTAATTAAATCTTTAAGAGTTTACAAGTTTGCTATACCAGACTCTTTTAAATGCTATAAGAACCTAAGATGAAGAAAGGAACAAACACAAATTTTTAATTATTTCTAAACTAATTATTATACTATGTTTAAAAATCTTGTCTAACGTGTGATTCTTATAGATTTCTTCCCTTTTAGTTTCTTCCAATGATTGCCACCTTAAGTTGTGGTAGTTTTAGAGGATATTATTTTACATCTTTCTAAAGTTGTAGTTATATTTATCAGACTCAATGAAAACAAATACCATTTCAGATCAGTAGCAGTTTCAGAATCCAGCCTGGTATTCAATTGGTTAGGATGTGAGCCGTGGTTATAAGGTCCTAGGTGATTTGAACCATCAGCACTTGAGATTAGGCCAGATCCTCCTTCCAAACAAAATTTGTTATGTCATAATTTTCTGCCTTTCATATGGATTAAAAAAATTTTTTTTAAGCTAGCATCTTTCCAAGAAGTGATATATTCTTTAAGTTTTGCTTTGCTGACATCATCTTTCTCATTGTCCTGCCATCACTGTATATTGTCCTGGTAGGTTAAAATTATTGAAAATGTATGTATATCTAATCAGGACTTCAATATTATTAATAGACATGGTTTTAGGCTTATTCTTCTAGGAGATAAGGAGTAAAATCTACCTAGATACCCTTACTCCTTGGAACACAGCTAATTTATCATATTGTAGCACTCTGCTAGACATTCTTTTTAATTAGTTATTGTGTGTGATCATTGTTACTAATGACCAGCAGGAATTTCCTGCCACTTGGTTATTATGAATAACTGTTGGTGTTGAGCACCATTTCTGTAATAGTTTCTATCTCTTTGGGAGCCATTTCCCTCACATTTTTGGAGAGTTCACAGATTTCTAAAAATATATATTTATGCATTTAAACCAAAATGCACTTAAAATACTCTACTGTGTAATAATACACTGCTACTAAAAAAAAAAAAATACACTGCTACTTAATGAAAATCAATAAAAATTGAGTATATACTATTAATCCTGTTTGGGGTTATAACTGTCTTTTTGTACATTTTGTGACTTTTTTTGTGTGTGTGCCATTACACAGTTCTGGCCTCATGGAGTTTTTCGATTATCCGAGATAATTACTCTCTGTTTGATGCTCAAATTGGACAGTAGGACTCCCTTTACGTTGACCCTTTGCCTTCTGCCATGTCAGCTTTCTAGCAATGACATAGTAATCCAATTATGATTTTTTCCCCCTCATCCTCATATATAACAAAGTAGTCTTTAAGGAACAGTGGTAGGAGACCTGACTCTTTAAATGAGTACTAGCATTGGAGATTTGGGCTTTGTGGGTTCTTGTGAGTTCTTGTTATAAACAAAACACTCTACCTGCTTTTGGACACATTTGTGACACAGCTTGAAAAGATTATTTGTTCTTAGCCAAAAGGCCAAAAAATGATTAGTTTGAACAAATTATTGGTTATAAGCTTCTATGTTCACATTGAATGTTTTTCAACTTAACATATATGGCTCTACTTTATTTATAACCTGTGATTTTTTTTATTAAATCATAGCTGTGTACATTAATGCAATATGGGGTACAATGTGCTGGTTTTATATATACTTTGAAATACTTTCATAAAACTATAACCTGTGATTTTAAAGACCATCAAGAATCTCTCTTACAGTTAATATAATGTTGCGTATTTAGTTGGCCATCTTGAGTCAGACAACCCTCTGTGCATAGTTGTAAATTCAAAGTTGTGATCATTCTGAGCAGAAAACTTTGTATCTTTTAATGCCATTGAAGCTTAGAAAAATTTATTCCTTTTTATTACAAATTCTCATAGTTTTCTTGGTTATATAAAATTTCATTGTTTAGATACACCTTAAACATTTCCATTTCATTGAACATTTAGCATTTAACATTTAAATGTTATTTATTCATTTATTTATATTTTTCTATGATAAATATCACATCCACAAACTTTTTTATGGGTACAGGTTTTTTATCTTAAGTATTGTTTCCCAAGGGAGGAATTCCTAGAATCTGAATTATTAGGTCTAAGGATATGAACATATAAAAAACTCTACATAAGAAAATAAGGATGGTAATAACAATACCTTGTTCATAGTATTGTTGTAGGGATGAAATGAGTCAATGTGTCAAGTGCTTAGGACAGTGTCTTGGCATAGAATCTGTCTGCAGTCACTGCTGGCTGTGGCCTGATAGAATACTGAACTGCTTCCACAGTGGCTCTACCTGTTTACATGCTGGACAGAGCCAGGCAGGCAGCTTCTGATCACAGAAGTGTTCCAGAAATCTGGAGTTTTACTGCAAACAAATATCTCCCCAGCTGGCCAGTGAAGGTGGCTGCTACCATGTTGGCTGCTCACTAAGAGTGGCTGAGATTTCTCATTTGAGACTGCTGAAGTCTGACTCATTCTCTACTCCTACAGTGGTGGGTGAGGGTAGAAGTCGATCCTGGGGATCACAGCCATGCCAGGGTGCATCACACTGAGAGACTGGGTTTCCTGAATTGCCACTAGGTGGCTGAAATTAGTAGAGACTATGCTCCTGCAGCAAGATCTCCATATCCATCTCTAAAATAGTGCCCAAATAGCTTGAAAGCAGGAGGAACAGCAGATCTCAGCAATCCAGGCCCTGCGTTAACAGATGTGGGAAGTTAGAAAAATAATCCAGACTAGTACCTGCTCTCAAGGACATAATGATCCTACAGATTGCCGTATAGGGTAGCTCTGCATGTTGTGGCTCCTCACTCATGTTGCTCCCCATCCTCCTGCTCCCTCCCAGGAGCAGCTAAAGACTGACTGATGTGGCCTCTAGGTGTGATTTATGCTTCAGAGCATGGTGGGCCCCACAAATCTAAGGCCAGACTTTGCTGGCTATCCCATTGCTGCATAGCAACTTCCTGGCCCAATCTGCTTCCCTCTCTCACACCCACTCTACCTTGCCCCCCAGCATGCCCTGGCTAAATCAGGTGCACTTAAATCTCTCTGGTTTTAGGGAACCTGATCTAAGACTAGAAAACGGTGAGCCAACTAGACTATTGTGTCTAAGGGATGGAGGAGGAGGTTGCTTGCTGGAGGTGTTAACTTTTGAGCTAGGTGTATATTTACAAATAAAATAAGATAATTTTATATAATGATAAGAGTTATGAAAAAAACTACAATGTGAAGTTTGCAAGCTAAAATAAAATTTTAATGCTTTCCCCCAGTAGCTGGCTGACTGGACCCCCCTCTTGGCCAAGGGGATCTCCTAAAATGAAGTTGCTAGTCATGAGAAAGGAGCTCAGACATGCCTCATCATGTCCCCTTGACTTCTTAGAGATGTCCTTTGGGACTCATTAACAGGCCTAAGGCTATGCAAGATTTACCTG
>CAUYPK010064186.1:0-66660 GCA_963574355.1 Loris lydekkerianus | reverse complement strand
GATTCCTCAATTATTGTAATTGTTTTGGGTATGTATTTTTATTTTTGAAATTTACCAGTGGCTGCTGCATTTTCCACCTCGGCTTATACTCGAGTCACTAAGTTTTCCCAGTTTTTAGGGTGAAATTAAGGGGGTCGGCTTTTACTTGGGTTGGCTTATACTCGAGTATATGCGGTAATTGCTCATAAAGAAGGACTCCCCTTACTAGGTTATTTTCTATATGCCCTTTAGCTTTTTGGCTCCTTTTGCCCCTCCTTGTATCAATCTTCTTTTGTTTTTAGTTGTTCTTTTGTAGTTAAACTTCATTTCTCATTTCCTTTTGTATAATTCTATAGTGATTTTCTTTGTGGTGTCCATCCTCAAGTGATAGCTTTCTAATTTGAATTCACACCAGCCTAACCTCCAGCAGCAGCATAACTCTCCTTTACAGCTGTCGTCACCCCTTTAGGTTGTTGATATCACAGAATTACCCACTAATACATTCATATTTTCACAAACGAATAAATCTTGTAAGTGAATTAGTCTCTTCAATTATACAGAAAACAAAATGTGGAATTACAAACCAAAGTTATAATACTACTACATTTTAGGCTAATGATTGAGATTTTTAAAAATGAATTAATTTCATACATTTTTATAATCAAAAGTGGAGTTGCAAGCTATTCTTAAAATACTAGCTTTTATAATTGCTCCTGTACTCACCTTTACTGAGTTCTTGGTTCCTTCACAGGACTTTGAGTTACTATCCAGCATCCTTTCTTTTCACTCTGCAGGACCCTGTTGAGCGTTTCTTACAGGGTAGGCCTGTTGGTAATGAACTCGCTCAGCTCTTACTTACCTGAGAATGCCTCGATTCCTCAATCACTTCTGAAGGACAGTTTTGTTGGATACAGAATTCTGGGTGAGCAGATTTCTTTTTCCTTTAGCACTTTAAATGTATTGGTCCAGTGCTCTGTGGCCTGCACTTTTCTGTTCAAAAGTCTCCAGATAATTTTATTGGGGGGGGGTCACTTGCATATGTCAAATTGTTCCTCTTTTTCTGCTTCCTAGGTTCTCCGTCTTTGGAAAGTTTAATAATGTGTCTCTGTGTGGGTCTCTGAGTTCATCTTGTAGTTCATGGATCTTTCTATTAATCTCTTTCATCAAATTTGGTGCAATTTCAGCCATTTATATCTTTAAATATTATCTTTGCCCTTTCTTTCTCTTCTGAGACTCCCACAATGTGTGTGTTGGGCAGCATGATGGCATCTCACAGGTCCCTTTGATTGTTTTCTTTTCTTCAATGTTTGTTTTTATTCCTCAGACTCAATCATTTCCATTGTCTTATCTTCAAATCAGCTAATTCTGCCTTTGAATCACTCTCGCATATTTTTTTTTTATTTCAGTTACTGTTCTTTTCAGGTCCTGATTCTTTAAGATTTCTTTGTAGGTTTTCTCTTAACTGATATTTCTATCGTGATCATATATGATTTTCTTGACTCTTTCCACATCAACCTTAACTTCTTTGAGCACCTTTAAGACAGTTGTTTGAAAGTATTTGTCTAGTATATCTTACATCAGGTCTTTTTCAGAGACAATTTCTGTTGATTTATTTTCCTTTTTAAGTGGGCCATGCCTTTTGTTTCTTTGTATGCCTTTCTGTATGTGAGTTTCTGTTAAATCTCCTAATGTGGTGACTCTGAAAAGCAGGTCTCCTGTTCCTCAGGACTTGCTGGGGTTTGTTGCTTTTCTTTACTCATTTTTGATAGTGATGTCTGCCTCTGTGCCAAGGATCAGCCAAAGGTGTAAACTTAACATCTTCTCAGGTCTATTTTGAGCCTTTCTCTGAGTATGCAATGTCACTCTCTAACATTCCACATAGAGACAGTAGTCTGAATGTCCAAATCTTCAATGTTTGATTTCCAAAAGGGGAAAGAGAAACATGAAGGGGGGCAGCGAAGGGACACAGAGCTGAAAATTGACCAAGATTAACTGCAATGTGCTGACCACATCCTTCCCCAGAAATGATTAAGCCTTCAACAGACACCTGAGTTACAAAATAGTTGCAACAGACAGCCATGCAAAAGGTGTCCAGGTGGGGATGTGGATTCCTGGTGCTTCCTTCTCTGTCATCTCCCAAAACCCTTTCATGCTCCTGCCTCTGAAAGACAAACCTGTAAAATCTCTGTCAGTACTGGAGACTGTGGAAAAAGTCAAAGAACTCCCAGGAGGAAGGATGCTCCTGTGTCCCCCATGGCCTCCTCTTTTGGCCGCCCTCTGCTGTCAGGGCAAACTCTGGGACCTCTGAGCACACCAGATGGAAGGAACTACCCCAGGTGCCCACTCCTGGGCCAGACAACCTGCTTTTCCACTCTAGCGTAAAGCAAGACTAACAAAATACAAACTTCTAGACAATAATCCTGAATTAGAGAAACACAGAGCTTGTTTAAAATGCCCATGCGCGTTTTATTAATAAAAACTAACAGTGTCAAGTTAAACAAGTCAAACAATTAAAGTCTCTTTATATTCCATAAAATATTACAGAAAAGTTTATTTGTTTCAATAAAAAGACTATTGTTTGAGAACAGGCAGCTAACAGCAACTGTGCAGTTAATGGTTTTTGTGAATAAATTTTAAGAGACTACTGCCTGTCCTTAAATTCCTTTTTCTTTTTATAAAAAAAGAACTATTAAAAATGATTGACAAATTTTGAGTTAAAAAACTGTTAAAACATTCTCTATATTTAATTTCAACTTTATAATAGATTACAGGAAGATGCTTATGAAACAAATACAACATTTGTTTCAGTACATGTCTTTAAATGATAGACTCATAAGCATGTAAACAACTATATAATAAAAAGTTTCCAAACGTTGCCTGTAAGAAATCAGGCAAATTTTATCATGAGCAATAAACCATCCCAAGCCTTCCAGACAGTTCCCATAGCTGCACCAGCGTGGCAGTAAGCTCTCACCAAACAAAAACAAAAAAGTATTTTGCAATTAGTTGCTGCAATATAAACAGGGGGGGAAAGTGTATAAATTTGATGGAATCACAACAGTCAATACAATTTAAGGAAAAATAAGGTCGTAGCATTTATGGCGCTTATTGTTTTAAAAATAGAGCTTTGCTATTTGCTCGGTTCTTTGGACACGGCCTGATTTAACAATGAAAACTCATCACAGAGTCTCGCTGTCCGCCAGCAGGCGCCAAACACACTGCAAATAAACAGCATTCGGGGTTCACCGTCCACAGCAGGAGAGTGTTTTATTTTCACTGATGTGGATGAAGTACAATTTCCTCTGCAAACTCAGCAAGAATTATTAAGAGGCAAAAATGAACTCTGAAAAAAAAAAAGGAAATGAGAATACAAAATCCTAAAAAGTAAATAAAAGCTCTGTGCCAGCACACTGGTATCCAAACACACACCCACAGCATATCCTTAGCTTCCATGGAAACAATCCTTGCCTATTGGAGGTGTGCATCTAAATCAATAGCTTACCAATGTTTTCTCAGAAATAGCCAAAAGAAACAGAAAACCCCACATTCAAAAAAAGTTTCTCTTCCCTAAATGACTTTTCCTGAAGGCAGGGGCATCAGGCCTCCTCCTCATTCTCGTTGAAGTCGTCGTCGTCGTCCTCGTCCTCCCCGACACAGGACACGGGGGTCTCCACCCGAGAGCCGCTGTACTGAGACCCGTTGGAGCTTGTGGCCAGCATCCCGTCTGCACCGTTAGTCAGGTCACTGTAAGGACAGGGCCTGATGAAATGTCAGTGGCACTGCAGCCGTTCTCCTCACTTTTCCAGGGGCCCTGGTCACAGACAGGCTAGCATGACCCCAGGGGTGTGGGTGTCTTCAGTCACAATGACAGAAGCAAAGATCTTACATGTCAGCAGAGCAGGACCCAGCACTCTGCCCCTAGCACTGTCTTTCCGTGGATGGCTTCTCCTATCCCACCTTCTTGAATCCATCACTGAAATGGGGACAGTAGCAGAGCCACCATGGTGAGTCCACCCCTCACTCACCTTACAGACAAACCACCAAAGGGCACACACTGGGAAGCCAGTGACCCTTCTCTCCAGGATTTTCACTTACAACCAGGAACATGTCAGGGAAAAGCACAAGTCAGGGCAGGGCATCCACTCTGGCCATGGGGATGGAGAGCACCAGGTTGGCAGTACCACAAAAGCCACTACGGGCCAGAGCAGAAAGCATATTCTAACACTAAAAAGTAATGCCACACGCACACATTTAAGCACCTTTCACTAGCATTTATTGGCCCCGCACAAGAAGAAAACTAGCGAATGTTGTGCTTTATGATAAAGTAATTCTACACCTGGGAAATACGAGTCTAGCCACACAAGTGAGAATCGATGAGAAACTCAGCCACAAAGCTGCTTGTTCTAGTTTTTCTTTCTTTTCTTTTTTTTTTTTTTTGTTTAGAGACAGGGTCTCACTTTGTCATCCTCAGTAGAATGCTGTGGCATTTCATCTCACGGCAACCTCAAACTCCTGGGCTCAAGTGATCCTCCTGCCTCAGCCTCCCAAGGAGCTGGGACTACAGGCGCCCAACACAATGCCCAGCTAATTTTAGAAACAGGGTCTCACTCTTGCTCAGGCTGGTCTCAAACTCCTGAGCTCAAGGGACTCTCCTACCTCAGCCTCCTGAGTAGGTGGGCTCACAGGTGTGAGCTACTGTGCCAGCCACATACAAGTTTTTTAATAACTGGGCACCACCTAAATGTCCTTCCACAGTGAGCTTTTGTAAATGATTGTATTGAACCACTATGAAAACTGGTTTTCTCCAAATGGCATGGCTTTGTTTCCACTGCTAATAAAAGTCTTAAAAGTCTCATCAATAAAAAGGACTATATGAAGATGAAAGTCTTAAAAATATCCAAATTTAACCTCATAGACTAACCAGTGTTAAACATTCTTTAGACCAACCCCTACACATTCACACACAGCTGGAAATTAAGAATTAAAAGACAGAAAGCTGTGTCTACCAAGAGCTATGTCACTACCCAATCAGTGACTCAGCAATCACTGACCGCCCCAATCAGTGACTCAGCAATCACTGACCGCCCTCCCCCCCCACACACACACACACACACAGGCGATGGGGCCAAGGCCGTGACATCTGCCCCTGCCAGCACCTTCCTGGACATGCTAAAACCTCTCCCTGCCCAACCAAACACCTCAGCACAGCTACGAACACATCGGGCTTATTCGATCAACCCTAATATCTGAACCTATACATTACTAACTTATCTTTTATAAAATTAAATTTACTATTTTCTTAATATTTAAGATCGATATGCAATAATATGTAATAATAAAATATAGAAGTTAGTGAAACCATTGTTTTGCTAAAATCCACTGTAAAAATTGTCTTACATTTATCTTTAAAGACCGAAGATAAACACTTAGGGACTTCATTCTCCTCTGTGGGATTGCTGGGTCAAATATTAAATATACTTTTACTTAAATAATAAAACTCCTTCAGTGGCGCCTGTAGCTCAAGCAGCTAAGGCACCAGCCACATACACCAGAGCTGGCAGGTTCAAATCCAGCCCGGGCCTGCCAAACAACAACTACAACAAAAAAATAGCCAGGCGTTATGGCGGGCGCCTGTAGTCCCAGCTACTTGGGAGGCTGAGGCAAGAGAATCATTTAAGCCCAGGAGTTTGAGGTTGCTGTGAGCTGTAATGCCATGGCACTCTACCCAGGGCGATAGCTTGAGACTCTGTCTCAAATAAATAAATAAATAAATAAATAATAATAATAAAATTCCTTCAATAACATAAAAAATACATAGACTGTAAGATGCAAAAAAGCACATAACAAAATTATATATAAATTGTGACCTTTCAATTTAAACCATTTAAAAATATGTTTTTTAAAAACAGAGGGAAAAAAATCTAGAAATACTTGTTGCCTGGGATAATGATCTTTAGGTGGTTTTTGTCCCTACTCTGTGTGCTGCTTTCAAAATAAATAAATAAATAAATAAAGCCATGTATCACTTTTAATTTTTAGGAGGAAGAAACCAACCGAGGAAAGAAAACTCTTTCCACATGAAGACTAGCCCAGCAGAGCTCCCAGGGCTTGAAGAGATGCCATATTCTGAACGGGAAGGGACAGGGACTGCACCCAAGGGGCTGCCCTCCCTGCCCCTTTTCGGCCATCACCTGGCAGATAGCCTTGTGCCGTTGGACGTGGAGCCTGCTGTCGTAATGAATACACCCCCAATGGATCCCTGAGCCATTTCTGAAAAGAGAAAGAAGTGAACAGGCAAGAAACAAACTCACACACTGAAACCAAGCCCAGGGGAACACCAGACACCTCAAATTTGTGGGGTGTGCTCTGTCCGGCACCACAGTGGGGCCTTCTGTTTGCAGCCACAGTCTATCTTTCTAAAGGAGCACACAAAACCTTGAGACACATACATTTACATGTGAAGATAGCATGTGCTGCCATATCAGTGTCATGTGGCCACCCCACAGACAGAAAATGCATGCTTTGTGGGGGGCTTTCTCCATGCCCCAAGTGAAAGGCTCCCCCAGGAGCTGCGGAAGGTGTAGACCTGTGGTCAGCTGCTCAGCCAGCGTGGCACAGGGCACATGGCATGGGAAGGCCAGGTTTCGTTTGCTCTGGGATGCTTTAGGAGGAATCTGACCCTCCCAGGGACCAAAGACAAGCCAACAGCAGGGGTAGCGCCTTCCATGGTGTCTCACACAAAGCCACTCTCCATGACTTGGCCTGGACCCTCCTGGCTTATTGGAGGAGTCACCAGAACCAGAATAAAAACTCACAAAACAAATGCTATGCTGGCTCACAGGCAAACATAAGATGGCTTTGAAATGCTTTTCTCAGTTACTTTGTTTCAGAGATTAGTCAACTAGCTTTGAGGAAAGAAACAACCCAATTACACTCCTCTGAAGAATTTCCATTTCTCCTATTTTGGACCTTATTTGGAAGATAAAACCCTGACTATCTGTAACAGGTTCATCACAATAACTACATCAATAAATACACAAAAGCCACTTGTGGACTGAAACTCTGTATCTAGCAGTTGGGCACCAGCTGGCCCTGCCCAACCCCCACCCTGTGGCCTACGTCCTGTGCGGCCCTGTCCTAGGTGCAGTCCCTTCCGTCCTTGCTCCTGGTCCTGCACACTCAGGTCCCATCTCAGTAAAACTCTTGCTAAGCACTAGGAGGACAGGATGCCATCCAGGGTCAAGATAACCACCACATCTGCCGTGTAGCTGCGCTGGGGTCACAGGGGCAGGACTAACCGGTCACATATGGTTCCAGAGCTTTCGGTACCAAACTTCTGGCCATTTTTAGGTCTTCAGCAGAGCAGCTGCCAGACTCCAGCCCACAGGCCATGCCCATCCGCTTCAGCACCTCGATGTCGTCATGGATCTCGAACGTGTTGTCAAAGTTAAACAGATACTCGAATCTGGAGGAGAAAGGCACCATCAGAAAGACGGAGGATGGGTCTTCCAGATGGACATAGCACCCAGTGTGTGGCCAGACTCCCAGTGTCTGTCTCTGGGGCTGCACTCATGTCACACTGCAAACCACTGTGGACATGCGTGTGGCGGGCAGGACACGTCCCTGGGCATAGCACTCACCAGCCCCAGATGGTCTGCAAACATCGGCTACTGGGCAGCACTTTAAAACCTGTCCTAATAAAAACCCTAACAGGCCTTAGTTCCCCTCAGAGGAGTAGCAGGATCAGGCTCCCATCCTGTCCCGATCCCGTCCTGTCTGCTCCCGTCCTGTCCCACGTACTTGTCATTGGAGATGCTGCAATCGATGACAGTCTTCTTGCTGGTGTTAACAATGATGAAGGGCAGGTGGATGACCGAGTTGGGTGGGGGTGGCCGGCTGGCCTGCTGCTCCGCATGCCGGTTTCTCTGCACAAGGTTCTTGAAGGCAATTTGCTAGGAGGAAGGCAGCAGTGAGCACCCGGCCAGTGGGCACCACGATCCATGAGCCCCTGGCCCTGAGGTGCCCACCACCTCCCTGCTGCCCACAGACAGCTTGGGCATGGTTTGACTCTTAAGTTCCTAAGCGCCGCAAGCACCAGTCTAGCACCCGGCATGCAGTGTGGGCTTCACCTCCTGAGGAATATTTCAAATGCTGGTTTTCTTGTCAGGCCATCCCTCCCACCTGCCATCAAGACACCTCCCACAGGGACAGACATATAGCCTCTCTTTGGGAACAAGGCCAGCGCACCAGCACTGGCATGAGACAAGCTTGCTGGATGTTTAGGAAATTCATACTCAGAATCCCAAAGCAGGAGACACAGGGTGACCTGCCACAGGTCAACGCTGGGAAATGACATTGGTAGTGACAACCACCTTGCCTCCCAAGATGAGTCTTTTCTTACCTGCAGAATAAGTTCTTGAAGCTGAGACTGCTTCTGTTTTATTCTTTCAAGTCTTCTCTGTCTCTCCACCTTGGAAAACCCAACCATAGATGCAAGAAATCATCACAATTGTCTGTCTTCCCATGTTAAACCCATAGTCACACCACACCTAACTTTTACCTTAAATTTAGTGAATAGGACACGCACAGATCTAGAACACAGATGTGGCACAAGATATAGACGAGTTCTTCTTCAATTTCCAAACTATACCTTTCTTCTCCTCACATTTCTTAGACTTGACTATGATATTAAAAAAATAAGTCCCAGCTGGGTGTTGTGGGAGGTGCCTGTCGTCCCAGCTACTTGGGAGGCTGAGGCAAAAGAATCGCTTAAGCCCAAGAGTTTGAGGTTGGTGTGAGCTGTGACGCTATAGCACTCTACTGAGGGCGACAGCTTGAGACTCTGTCTCAAAAAAATAAAACAAAATAAAGTAAGTCCCACAAACAAAGATTTAGAACTAGCACTATCCAGTCTGACATGCTCCAGTGGGCCTGTGTTGGCCATCCTCCCTCCCCAGCAGCCAGAGCCAGGCTAATGGGCACAAATGCACCTGGCACCAGGTGGCTGTGTGAGACCGCGGGAGCAGAGGACACCCCACGGCTCCCTGTCTAGGGCACACGCAGCCAAGACCCTCTGAATGGCAGGTGATGAGAAAGAGGGTCCGCAGGCACCTCCAAATTCTGGCACTCCTGGGCCGAGTTGGTGGGCAGACCGATCCACTTGATCTCCTTCTTCTCTTTGGAGATGATGTTCATGGCCATCAGCACGTTTAAGGCATCATAGACTCGTCGTCGTATGTTCTTCTGGTCATAAGCCTGGGGAGACAAAGTTAATTTTCCCAATGATCAAAAAAGCTTGTAGGTTAACATCTTATACTTGAGACCTAGTGTACCTGATAAAGAGGCACATTGTTAATTCTGCTCCAGGAGCCGCCATTCCTAACATGAACTCACAGGACGCCTCTGTCCTGTGTCATCAGGGTGGGGAGGTTCCCAGAGCCTGTGGCTGTGAGGCGGGGGCTCAGGGCCCTCAGTGTCAGAGCCCCACCAGCGAGAAGGGCTTTCCCATGGGGGAGGTCTGCATGCTCACACATGCAGTGCCCTGCCAGCAACATGCCCACAAGTGGGTGAGGAAAAAACCTGTATTTGGAATTTTCTGTACATTTGCTACTGTTTCATATTTAAAAACAGTGAACCATGTGGTGCTGAGAAGCCTGCAACACCTGCCCCACGCCCTGCCTGATGAACTTACAGACTCATTGGGCAGAATGTGGTTATCGGCAGCACTGAACTCAGCCACCAGCTCGTCCGCCACCTCGTTGTAGGAGGTGGTCCCCTTCCTCTGCACCTTCTCGCAGACTTTCATGGAGAAGTGCCGTAAGCCCTTGCCATTCTTCTCTCCTTTCCTGTTGCGTTTCCTTTAAAAATACAAAAGAAAAAAATAGAGGGCCATTAGTAGTCCTGAGAGTTTGCCCTGAATCAAGCTACACTGTCACCTAAAGACCTCTAAGGAGCTACAGAAAGGGGCTGCCCACTGGAACAGCAGGTGCAGCTGAACAGGCCAGACACACCCAGCCCCGACAGGATGCGCCCCCAGGGCCTGTGCACTGAGGAGCTCACAGCTGCCTGGTGCTTTCAAAGGTCAAAAATGAGCTTTTCCAAGGCTAGATCACGCATCTGTGTTTTCAAGTGTCAAGAAACGTGGGCAGACACCCCCATCTTGCCCAACAAGGAGCTCTGGGCAAGAATCAGCACACGTCTGTTGTGTGTCAATGTGGTAAGCACCACTTTTCTAATGACGCATTCAGCATCATTAGAAGGAATTGTGAGCCACTTTAGTGTGAACTTGGGAATGTTTAGAGCAAACTGCAGCAGACTGTAATTTCATAAGGCAAATGTTTAGAATGTGACGGCCACTTGACGACAGGTACAAACTGTGCTTCAGAAAAAGAGGGAGCTCAGTCGTGACTTCTGTTGGTCACCACATCAAGGGAAAGGCCTCTTCACGTGTCTAACAAACTGACTTTGGGGTACGAACAATTTTTGCTTTAGAACCAATACAAATGTGGTTTTATAGCTTTGTGTTTATTTTTAAGGAAAGACACACAGCTGACCTTTGAGTAAAATCATTTCCACATCAGAGTTCACTTTAGCAGAAGCAGCAGCTGGGCCAGGACCACCACATGGGGCTAGGACCCAGGGGCCATGAAGGTCAAATGCAGTACCCAGTCTATGCCCAGCACAGACAAGGGAAAGGGCCGAAGTTAATGCGTGTAGACAAGACCAGCTTCCTCCACCCTGGAAAGAGCAGCCACACCAGGTGCCACATGGTGGTCAGGCCCCACAGCCTGACTGTCACCATGGAGGCCAGTGTGCCCAGACCACATGCCTGCACTGGGCACACAGAACGTCTCCCAATCTGGGTGGGTGGTCTATCTGAAATCGGCAGATATGGGCACCCAGGCCGTGGTGCAACATGTGGCCATGGGGCAGGGCGGGTGAGGTGGCAGCTGCCTGCGGGGCTGCGACCCTGAGGGAGTGAGGGAATTGCTCACCCGGCAGACCAAGGTGAGGAGTCGGAAGGCTGGTTCTGAGAGACAAAGTGAGTGTTGGGGGTGTGTGGGCTTCCTACCACCAGAGTGTTTGACGCTGCAGGTCTCTGAGGCGTACCAATTACCTACAGTCGGAAGAGACAATTCAGAACAATCAGTAGCCACCCGCACCAGCCGCCACCCACATCACCGCTGGCTGCCTACAGCCACTGTGGAGTTTTGTCTATCACATAGTGAAAAAGACCAAGATAAAGTGACCACTCATCGGTGACACTTTGAAATGACGCCGGCGTCTCATCCGCTCTGTGTGTGCCCTCATTTTCCCTTTGTCAACCTCAGGCATCTGCTTCAATTAAAAAAGCAACAAGGACCTCTGGACAAGCTGGGAGCAGGGCAAGGCCGGCCATCGCCACACTCAGAAAGGGAGGTCAGTGGTAAGGATGGGGAGGCTCAGGTCCCCCAAGACAGCAGCAACACCCCCCGCCCAGCTCTTCCCCTCTCGGATGTGGATATAGATAAAATCGTGTCCTTCTGTGTACAAAAAGAGGCCAGAAAACAAACAAAAAGAGCTCTCAAAAGAAAGGCAAGCACAGGATGATAGCATTTTCACTAGCTCAACAGGACAACCATCCCAGGTGACACCCACCCCTGTCACTAGGACTCTACCCCAACAGACGCTCTCATGGGGCACGTGGCCCTCAGACAGTGTCAGGCAGGAAGGGGAAGACCTAGCACAGCCACAGGTCGCACACAGTGGACGCACACAGAACAAGGGCAATGAGGCTGTAGGTGGACCCTGAAGCCTGCGCCAGCCGCAGTTGCTGACTGCCAGCCTCACTCACATGGCACATCGAGGAACAACTGCTCCTTCATTAAAGAATGTGAATACTGGGTTTGTCTTTGACAAGGTCTTATCACTTTAGTTGCACCAATTAATATTCAAATGTTAACATCTAGGGACACAGGCGTTGCCTTGTACAGCCAAATAATATTTCGACTTTCAGAGATCTTGTCTGACTGTCTTGATTGGAAGCGCTATTCCTCAGCAAATGCTAGGTCATCCCACTTACTACAGATCAAAACGCCTCAGTGATCAGACTGCTGCGTGGACACCAAGTTACTGCTGTCGGGATTGAAGCTGGACACCCGAGTGGGGGGCAGGGCCAGCATGCTTGGCTGCTGTAAGCTGGACACTGCCCAGCTCCTGTCTTAGAGGGATAAATGTATGACCTGCCTCGGCCCTGGGAACAGCTGACTAAGCACTTTCAAATTACCGCTAAGCCCAGATCGCCTGTCATCCATGGAAAAAAAAAAAAAAAACACTGCAATTGAATTTATTCTTTTCATTAAATATGAACACATATCTATATATTCACATTTCCAATGACCAAATAGTTGTCAGAATGTTTTTCAGTCTGCGGAGCAGCCCTCATTAGGTGGCCACGAGATCAAATTAGGGGACTACAAAAAACAAACCAAGAGAACAAATGTGCCAGGAGGACAGTGAGCATCTCACCAAGTGTACTCTGCTCAGCACACGTGTGTTTACCTCTGTGGTCAGAGTCACCAGGGAAAGCACGTCTCATGTATTCCATGGTCAACACGGCAGAACACTGAGGGGCAACCACTGGCACAGCCTCCCCCTCCCTGCAGCACGGCTGGGACACATGGGCCCCACGTGAGACTGAGTGTGCAAGGAGCCTCATCAGCCCCTTCCCCGGGAATTCCACAGCCCCAGGACAGACGACGCTGTTACTAGTCCCTTCTGCCACCTCAGTCAGGAGCAGACCAACTGCAGGCTGCATCCTAACAAGTCCCTAGCGAGTTGAAAACACTGCAGGCTGAAAAGCATTTCATGCACCTTCACCAAGCCCAGCGGCTCAGCCCAGCCTGCTTTAAACACACTCAGAACTACGGCAGCCAGGTGCCGAAACTGCCTAACGTGAAGTCTGTCTGATATTAAGTGTGGAACATCTCAAGTCAATAGTGAACCCTGCACCAAAAGTAAAAAAGAGAATAGTTGTGTCCCCAAAATGTGATTTCTACTGGACACTTTGGCACCACAGTAAAGCAAACAACTTGTGCGACAGAGTCATTGCCAGCCAGGGGCCAACTGTGTTCTGCCAAAAGCACAAAAGCCAGGGGCAGGTGAACAGCAGGTGCTCAGCAGTGGTCCCAGATGACCTTTCCTCGATGGCAGGACTTGCGTGGTCCAAGGTAGGCCCACCTCACAGACGAGCAAAGGATGGGGTCAACCGGGAAAATCCCTCCCTTTCCTGTTTTCACCATCCCAGCCTCCTGGACGTCATGCCTGCAGAAAGGCAGTGGCCCCACACCAGGGAGACATTCTCTGCGCCGCTCTACCCTGCACACGCCTGTCCTGGGCCCTGGCCCACAGCGCTAGCCGCCCACTGCCCCAAGGGCCAGCATAAGCTCCTCCAGGACACCGTTGCATTGCTGCTTCAAGCCCTGTGCGCTAGCCCCTCTCTACAGATTGGAGACATTTCACACTCCTCACACATATGGCTCTCAGACACCACGGCTGTGGGCACTCTCTTTGATAGGAGCCAAGGAGGCTTGAGACTGGGCCTGAGGGAGCCAGAAAAGAGGCCGAGAAGAGGGAGAGCCAGGATCAAAGAAGAGGAATAAAGGGGCCCACAACCCAGCATCCTTGCACCCCACGCCCAGAGGCCACGGAGCCTGGGAGCAGGTGTGGCAGGAGTTGCATGGGGCTCCAGGGTCATATGCCCCTTGGATTTAGTGATTGCTTTTCCAGGAGGACAGGAGCTCAGATCCCACTCCCTTGGAGTGCAGGAGGAGGCCAGGCACCCTGAAAGCTGGTACCAGAAGTGTCTCTCCACATGTGCAGAGAAAGCAAAACCACAGCTTCACTCCTGGGTCCCCAATTCCAGGGCTCCTAGAGCTCCCAGCCCAGCTCCCCAAGCAGAGGAACTGAAAACCCCTCTCCTGAACACCCCACCCTGCCTAGCCCAGGAGAACTCCCCATCCCTCACACCCTCCCCCTGCCGGGGAGCCCCCTCAGCTCTCTCACTGGTTCCAGGCCAACCTGGTGTCTTCAGGCTCCCTCTTCTCTGAGAATACACTTTAGCACCTTAATTTCGCACATTCCAAAAACTAGAATTAAAATCATCTCTGTGTATACTGTGATTCCCCTAACACAAAGAATAAAAAAAAATAAACCAGACAAAAGTAAACTATAACATTTAGTCTACTTTATGAGGAGGACACTGCCCCAGAAGCTGAGCCCACTGGCAGCATCGGTGCTGTCCACACAATGCCCCTCCCTGTAGGTGAGGACTTGCCCACCCCTCACATCTTGACAACCAGCCAGTCCCAGTTTGTAAATCTCTGACATTTGCAATGCATAAGTTTAATTCACAACAATGGGACTTGGCAAAACCCATAATGGCAATTCAAAAAATTAAACAGTTTAATTTTTTTTTTTTTTGAAACAGAGTCTCACTTTGTCACCCTCGGTACAGTGCTGTGGAGTCATAGCTCATGGCAACCCCAAACTCTTGGGCTCAAGCGATTCTCCTGCCTCAGCCTCCCAAGTAGCTGGAAATACAGGCATCCATCACAATGCCACAATGCCTGGCTATTTTTAGAGATGGGGGGGTCCTGCTTTTTTGCTTAGGCTGGTCTCGAACTCGTGAGCTCAGGCAATTCACCCGCCTCAGTCTCCCAGAGTGCTGGGATTATAGGTGTGAGCCACTGCACCTGGCCCAAAACAGTTTGATTTAAATCAGCAATTTGACTTTCAGATTGATAAAGTTTAAAGTACATCATTTTCTACCCATCTATCTATGCCAGCAATAAAAATGGAGCTGTTGCTACGATTATTTGCCAAAATAAACTGCTGTGACTTCCAGACAGCACCTGCATAGTGAGCCACACCCATCACAAAGTGGCACAGGAGTCCAACCTCAGCTGTCACCACTGACTGAGAAGCTAAGATGTGTCCCGTATGTGGAGGGAATTCCACAAACTGCTGCTTTCAGTAACACACAACACTCCTCAAAGCAAAAGTCCATCTTGTTTTACCAGGAGACACTGTGGCCCAGGAAGGGCAGAGCCACGTGGGGGGCGGGCAGGGGCCATGCCGGGGACGGGCAGGGGCCACGCCATCCAGCCAGGCAGGCCCTGCTCACTCCCCGCTGCCACCCCTCAGCTCTGCCCAACACGCTCCCGCCTAAAACTCAAACACTGAGCTCTACTAAAAGGATCCAGAGAATTTCAAGTGTGTTTAAACAAATGGAACTGCAGAAATGAATTTAAAATAAAGACTAAAGTGTAGAAACGATCAGAATACTATGGTGTGTGGACATGTTCTCTGTAAGGTAATAATGGGCAGTCCCTGGGCTACAAAGGAGACAAGTTTTGTAGGTTTGTTAAGTTGAATTTGTGAGTAAGTTGGAAAAGGTACATTTACCTATTACCTGTGATAGCCCCTGTTCATGAATAAAAGTCGCACGTCAGTCAACTGTTTGTAACCGGGGACTTACTACAAGACACTCCATTCCTAAGAGGGAGCTGTACCTCACTCAGATGCTCAGATGTTGGAACCCCGGGACTGCCTGCACACAGAAAAGAGAACTCCCAGACCACAGCAGACAGCTGGCACAGAGCTCCCACCCGGGCAGCAACACCTGAGGACAATGCATGGGCTGCAGGCTCTCTTTCCCCCGGTGATGTCCAGAAAGGACACAGGGCCAGGAGGGCCAGGGCAGCAGCACAATGGAGCAGGCTGAACAGGGCCAAGCAGAGGGCCAGGTGCAGCGGGGCCCATGGCACCAAAGCTGGGGGCCTGCAAGAGCAGAGGTGGCTGCCCCCAGGGGCCAGGAAAGCCAGAGCATCATCTCAGGTCAGGAAGAAGCCCTCAGGCACCTGAAAAAGGTCCCGGAAAGGGCTGGAGGCCTGGGGACTATGCCGCTTTCCACTCCCAAGCCCCAAGGAGACAGCAGGGTTCTGGAGCCCACCAGAGAGTAAAAGAAAAACAGATACTGAACAAGCACCTAAATGAGGAGAAACAGTGTTGACAACCCACAATGGACGTGCAGGTGCCTGCAGTGGACCACCTGGAACTGGACAGACACCAGTGACATACAGCATAGACGTCTCTGAGGACCAAGACCCACTCCACAAGGGACCCCAGGAGAAACCCACACACCTGTGAGCCCCTCACCTGGCCCCATACCAGGACCCCCAGGACCCCAGGCGCCTTACCACTTGCTGGGCAATGTTGACATTGGACTGTCCAAAGGTTTTTGGCAAAAGCTGCTTCCCCAGTGGGTTTACTGTAGAAGGGTGAACGGCCACCAAGGATACCACACCTGTAACACAAGGACACAACATCAAGAGTGAAATTTCTTTTCTAAATTTCAGAAAAGTGATGTTTTCAATTAGAAATTTGTCCAATATTCCCATTTTAGACACATGACTCAGTCACAAATACTTCCATTAAGCTCAATTCTCAACTTAAAATATTAGGGAGGGCTTCGACCTCCTGGAAGGGCTGGTTCCTCCCTGGGTCCCTCTGAGGCTGCCCCCTGCAGAACATGAAGGAGGGGCCAGAAAGCTTGCAATTCCATGATAAGCACAGAAGGGAATTTTAAAATTAGAATTAACTTTCATCCCAGCATTTCCCTACACTGTTGCAAAACCAGTTCAAAATCTAACGGTCCACTTTTCCTGAAGGATGACACTTGTGTTTCTGGGAAGAAGTTGCCTCCAGGAAGCTGCCAGCACTTTACGCACAGATGCCCGCAGCACACAAACACAGCAGGAGGCACACACTGCCCTACAGCACAGGCTGTGCACAGCAACTGTGCAACCAGCATCATTTTTGATCCTAGAGACATGACAGTGAATGAAAAATCAGGAAATATTGCCTTTACATAAAAAATAATAAAACCAACCAGCATTAATATAATTCAAAAACAGGCATTAGAGGGCAGAAAGAAAGGAAAAATGCCAACTGGACAGTGGTGCCCTGGGACATGAGGTGGAGGCAGGATCAGGGAGCCCCCAATGCCCCACCGCCTGGGAAATGCCCAATTGTCCTGGGAAGAACAAGACTGATTTTCAGGTCACAACAACATCAGGAAAGGAGGGATCCCTGCCCCGCCAAGGGCCTTCTTCCTGGATCTCCCTGAGAGACCATCCTCTCCCTGGACTACCTCCGGTTGGCACTGAAAACCTGCAACCAGCCAGGAAGACTGGGAGACTGGTGACCTGAAGTCTCATTTGGGGCTCTTTATAACCACACATATTAAACAAGTCTGCTGCTTTTTATGCATTTTAAAGAAACAATAGACTTCTTTAAAATATGTTAACTAATTTTGCTGTTACATGTGGACACTGAATAATTTCCCTTAATAATCGAAGTTGACCAAGACAATTAGGAAGTTATTGGAAAGATACTGCCTTTTAATTCAACTGGGTAAATACAGTATTTTTACTAACCAACACCAACACATGTTTAAATTCTTTTGTGTAACTAAAACAACATTATCTGCTTCGGTATTTTTATTTTGTTCTAAAAATAAAAATCTTTATCTTAAGAAAATCAAATACTTTCTAATTGTTTTAATTTATATGAAAGATGTTTTATTCTAGACTATTTAATCGAAAAATAAAGGCTGCATATACTCGCATGCACAGCAGATGACTTGATGCGCACGCACGCTGTGTGATCATCACCAGTGACAGACGCTTTAAAAAGCAAAGCCAAAGTTACTCTGCTGGCAGTAAATGATTAAAGTGCAGCTGGACAATTAAATATCATCCTTCAGGTTCACATACAGATGAGCAGGCACTAGGTTTCCAAGAATACTGATTTGTAACAAAAGATTAACATTTTGTTTTTCAATGTGCAAATGAGCTACTCATTTCAAGAAATTTGAAGGTATCAGACCTCTAAGTCACAAAAGCTTGTCAGTGCCAGCGGCTCAGACAGCTCCCACCTTGTCCCGTCCCAGTATCAAACCTGGAGAAGTCAAACGTGTGACCTGCAGGGCACCGCGGTCCCTGTAGACGATTAAACCCATGGCCAAACATAGCCCAGACCACAGGGATGGAGGCCACACAGCCCAACCCAGGGTTTCCATTCTTTGCCCCAGCGGGGATCTGGGGGTGGCAGAGCAGCGAGATCCTCAGGGGCAGCTGGTGCTTCTCACCTCTTGTCCCCCGTCCACTCCATCCCAGGCCGGCCAGCTGACTACCCACACCCTGTCTTTGCAACCTGGTGTCTCTCTCTAGGACCTGGGTCAACACCACAAAGCTGTAGGGGTTTCTAAGAGTTTTCACAGCTGGGAAAGACAGAGCAACAGGCAGGGGTTGAGAGAATTGTCACACAGTCAGGCAGAAGGAATCCCCACACCCCGTCCAGATGCAAGGCAGAGGAGTGACCCCACTGGACACCCAGAGCCCGAGGCCTATGTCAGCCACAGGCAAGGGGATCCTGACACCTCAGGGTCTGCCAAGCACAGACAAGAACTAGGGGGGACCCTAACCCTAGCCCAATCCAGTACTGTCACCCCACAGCACCGGACAGAGGGCAGGCACCTGCTGGAGGAACTGGCTATGTACCTTCGAAATGGAAGGCTGTCAGGGAGGAAAGCACCCCAGACCATGCATCCTGAAAGGGTCCAGGCTCAGGGTAAGGTCACTCCCTCCCCAAGACACACAGCTCAGAAGGCTACACCTTCAGGGGCTCACTGCCAGCTGTGCTTCTGACTTCCCCTGAGGGAAAAACTGTAAATAAACAATAATAAAACATAAAATCTCATGCAGTTCACCCAGAACTGCCCAGTCCACAGCACCCTGGCTCTGCTCCCTGAACCGACCAGTCCTCAGCCCCCTGGCTGCACTCCAAAAACTGCCCAGTCCTCAGCACCCTGGCCATGTTCCCAAAACTGCCCAGTCCTCAGCACACTCCCAAAACTGCCCAGTCCTCAGAACCCTGGCTGCACTCTCAAAACTGCACAGTCCTCAGCCCCCTGGCTGCACTCCGAAAACTGCCCAGTCCTCAGCACCCTGGCCACACTCCCAAAACTGCCCAGTCCTCAGAATCCTGGCCGCACTCCCAAAACTGCCCAGTCCTCAGAACCCTGGCCGCACTCCCAAAACTGCCCAGTCCTCAGCATCCTGGCCGCATTCCCAAAACTGTCCAGTCCACAGCACCTTGGCTGCACTCCCAAAACTGCCCAGTCCTCAGCACCCTTGCCACGGGCCCCAAAGTGCCCAGTCCTCAGCACCCTGGCCGTGGGCACCAAACTGCCCAGTCCTCAGCACCCTGGCTGTGGGCCCAAAGCTGCCCAGTCCTCAGCACCCTGGCCGCAGTCACCAAACTGCCCAGTCCTCAGCACCCTGGCTGTTCTCCCTAAAGAAGAGGCAGGAGCAGAGATAACACCATAGGCTCTGGAGGCCCTGTCCCACCACCCAGACTATGACCACCACTCACACTCACACTGTCAAGGTGGAACAGGGCCCAGGAACAAGAGCTGCCTTGGCACATTGAGACCTCAGATAGGTAAACGCTGTGCATGCCTGCCACTGCACTTACTCGGTCTCTGAGATGTCTGAAGAGCTGGCTACACTTGGAACTGCACAGGTGAGCAGATTCCTCCAGCACGGCTGTGGCCAGGGTACCCTCAGTCCCGGGAATCCCAGGTGGCCACTCAATCCAGACCACAGAGGTAGGGCTAGAGCCCCAGGCCTCTGCCTACTGTTAACTCATTGGTCACCTCTGCCAATCTCATGGGTACAATGCTGTTCCATTTTCGTTTTAATCTAGTAAGATAAAAAGAATGTTTTGCACATTTTCCTGATGAGACTGCAGCGCTACTTTTCGGGGGAGAAGGGTCAACGGTACAGCTGCAGTACTGGTCTGCGAGCCTGCTCCCTCGAAATCATGTGGTTTAAACTGGGAGACATATTGTGAAGCCTTCTACAAAGGCTTCATAAAGATTCTCATGTACATCCATTTACAGAGAAAGGGTTCTAAGTATAGTCACATTTATTATAATCGCTAATCATATTCCATGAATATCCACAGGGGTTTAAGATAAATTATAAAAGTATAAGTGTTAATATTTTCTCAAAAATAATTTGAACTAAACATCTTTACATTTTTGAAGCCAAATGTTTTAAGAATTACTATCTGATGACCATGCTAGAAATACTCTGCTGATAACACAGCTGGACCTGGCTGGCCACAGGCTCGAGCCTTAAGGTTTTGTCCTATCCATTCCTTTTACCACCCGTGTCCCTCTCACTACATTCTGCTCAGACTGAGAAGACATGGCTGCACATGTGTGTCACACGGACACGGAGGGGCAGCTGCAGCACACTTGCTCCTGGCAGTGCTGACAAGTCTCCCTGACACAGGCCACCCCACAGAGCCCAGCCCACTCCTGAGAACCTGCAGACACTGATCCAACCTCATGGCACTGTGCCAATCACGTTCACAACCTTGGGCAAGCCCACTGGAGCTTCGGGAGGAGCCCCACTCGGAGAGTGACACCTGGGCTGAAAACAGACACTGAGCTCTGTCCTTTCAGTCAGAGGGAGGGAGGGACAGCAGGAGAGCACTGGCAGCTTTCCCCATAGCTCCCTAGAGGTCAGCATCGAAGAGGTTAAGCAGAAGGTGCACCCCGTCTCCCAACAACTGGGATCTCCTCTCCAGGGGCTGCAGACCACATGGGCTTGGCCAGGCCAGGGCATGTCTGGGAGGTGACGGCTACCAAGAGTCCAAAGGGCCACACCAACCGCACACCACTGACGCCCCGACGCCATCCCCCATGCGACGCAGAGGCAGTGGGAGACTGACATGATGGAGGAGGAAGACCTGTCCTCAGGGAGGATGACTCGGGACCCAGTGATCCTCCTTCCTCAGCTGGCCATGGAGAAAACGCCGTGACCAACTGCCCACACCACACGCCAGGGTGCCCTAGAGCAAGCAGAAGCCATGGGAACCGAACCTGCGCCACCCCAGCCATGGTCTGGCACCTCAGAGCTTCCTGGCAGAAAACAGATTTATTATCTTAATAATCAACCAAGGGGACAAGAGCTCCTCGGAACTCAAGTGACACCAGCATTATGCAGCTGGTAAAACCATGACAGGAGAGGTCCCCCCGATGACCGTCACAAACAAGCAGCAGCATCAGGGAAGGGCACGCGGCCTCCAGACACCACGCAGACTCCGCACACATTCACTAACACTCCCAGGCAGCCCAGTTTGCTCCCTGGGGAGCAGGTTACTCCTACCCAGCCAGATGCACAGGAGCCACTGAAAGTGGACACACAGCACATGGCCAGCTGTGGTGTCAGGCCAGGCTTCCCTGAGGACATGGGCAGGATGACCACCATGGCAAGAGTGGGCAAGGCCACCTGGGAGAGTCCAGAGCTGCAACTCAGGCAGAGCTTCCCGGACAGACCCCACCAGTCTGCTGGGCACCAGAGCAAGAGTGAAGAGGGCGACCGAGGTGCAGAAAGCCAAACCCTGACAATGCCAAGCGCTGGGGAGCGTGTCGCGCGACTGCACCCCCCCATCAGTGCCCAGTGACCAATGGTTCCACTCCTATGTATCTGCCCAAAAGCCACAGTACACGTCCCCACACAGCTGTCCACTCCAATACCTTGTGCCACTGGCAAAAAAATCGACAGCAACTCAAACGACAACTCAAATGGCTGCAGTAAAGTTTATTGTCCAAGTTCTACATCAGGGGCAACTTGGGGTCTATGACTCCTCTGGGAGAAAAGGGGCTTTCTGAGCTCACAGGATGCAACGTTCCACCTCAGGACCTCATAGACACTTCTGCTCTGCAGAAGACATGCTCGGTGAGCGAAGACATGCTCAGGGCAGCGTGGGAGCCAGCGCAGCACGGCACTTGTGCCCAGCCAGGGCCCTCCAGCCCTAGCACACACTGATACTGATGGTGCTTCCAGCCACCCTGCAGAACTAGGGCTCAGCAGCTCTACAACCACAGGCCACACCCTGAAAAAGCTCCTCCCTGTGTAGTTGGTCCCCTGGAGGGCTCAGAAGCCTGGGGCAGGGCAGCGGGTAAAGCAGACGTGGCCCTCACTTCTGTGGAGGCAGGAGTCTGAGGCCCAGCTGAGAAAGTCACCTTGGTGCCCAAATGTGCAGTGGACACGAGGTCCTGCTTGTTTGGGCAAGTCCTTAGCTGTGTGCACACACCTGCTCAGGCGGCCTGACTTCCCTGTGCGCCTTCTCAAACTTCCAAACTTTAAAGTATGAACGCATCATTGGTTCAAAAGCCTGAGATAAGCGACCCCGGGAGCCAGCAGGTTCTGCAGGGAGGGGCCCTCAGAGGCCAACAGTCCCAGAGCTTGCCTGGAGCAGAGCAGCCATAACAGACAGCAGCAGGGAGGGTGGGGAGCGACACCCTCAGGATGGGCAAAGGGGAAGCAAGAGACCATGAGGCCCAGGTCAGACGCTCGGCAGTGTCAGCTCCACGACGCACCAACACCAGGAAGTTCTGTGTCCTAATCCTCCAACTCAACCCTCTGGCTCAAGCTGACCTCAGTGTGGATTCAAGCACAGGCCTGCTGGTCAGAACAGAGAATAGAGGGCAGAGGGCATATAGCACAGCAGAGCCCCCTGGGTGTCTCCAACAGCACAGGCGTAAACTGAGCACCATGAGGACAGGCGTCATCGTTTCTAAGCAAAAAAAAAAAATTGTAAATATTTTCATTATTATTCCTGCTTCTCTTCATTTAAACAGAAAATGTCATGCCAGAAACTTCTGCAAATTTTAAATGTTCAATTAGCTACACTGAAATAGTATTCCTTTCAAGAATATGTGAAGGCTAAAAATTATCAGGCTAAAAGCTCCAAGTATTCAATCCTCGCAGGGCTCCAAGTTTGATCCTGATGCCAAGGGGCAGGGAGAGCTTGACCAGCACCCATGAGGCTAAGCCCTCAGCCCTGTGCAGGGATGACCTGGAGGAGGGCATAGGTGTATCTGGAGGAGGCGTCAAGTGGGCCCCACAGGGCTTGGTGGCTACAGAGCCCTCACCCCTAGCCTGGGCACCACTCACACCTCCAGATCATACCAAGTGGCAGGAGGCCCCTCCTGAAGCTGCACTGTGGAGGGCAGAAAATAGCCATCTGTTTCTGAGAATAACTTGACATATCACAAGTAACTAATACTTAAATAGAGCCTAAACCCAAATACCTCAGGTGTCTGGGCCTGTCAGGCACACAAACTAGGTGGACATCATGGCCTAGACACACCATGGTCTTCCTGGTCACTGTAGTACATTCTTCTCAGGAAAAAGTGAGCTTTGCCAAAGTTTATCTTTGTCTAAACAGCTTTCCCTAAGCTGCCTCACAGGGTCAGAGCATCGCACATTGATGCTTCAAAAGAAGTATGCCCTGGACCGGCCCCTGACCAGGCACCTGTGTGCAGAGGTGACGAGAGCAGAAGCTCGCCCTCTCAGACACACCCACCTTGCCACCTGGAGGAGTAAAACAAAATGCAAACCACAGGATTCCTAAAGACATGTGGCTATCACCTTCCCACCTTCTTCCTCCCTTGGATTTCTCAGACACGGAAAAGCAATTTCTCTAGGAGCTACCAGAACACACACAAGATGCAGACACAGGAAGATGACCGTGCTGCATAAGGCCTGCACCACAGTCCTTCCAGCACTATGGCTGGCCAGCAGGGATACCTACAGAAGCCTGCACTGCTGGCCAGCCATTTGGTGTTCTGGTGGAAGGAAGACAAGCGATCTTTATTGACTTCATGTTATTTTGAATCTTCTGAACTTTTGCAAATAACATATGGCAAACTTGGAAGTCAAAAGCAACAGGGCTACAGGAGTCCACGCAGGCTGTGTCATGTTCCCAGTCCCTGTGTCCACACCATGGGAGTATCACAGTGAACCAAAGGTTTCAGTGTCCATAGAGCCATAGACACATTACATTCCTACGTTCAGGGACAGACTCACATTTCCAGAACGGGCTCCCTTACCTTTTCCAGGGCTAAGGTTCTGGTCTATGAAGACCTTTAGTTCTCCATTGGCTTCAATTAAACCGGCCTGCAGAGAGTAACAACAATAATAATAAATACAGCATCTAAGACAGCAGACAGCTAAAGTTGTTAATAAACTAGCCGATCAATAGTTTGATGAATAGCCCTATAGCCTTGATGACAGCAGTGGGGATGGACGCTGGGGCTACTGCCTGTACCGCAGACTGCTGCTCACTGGGAGCAGGTGTGACACACAGGATCCACATGGTCACAGTGGAAAGAGAGCACGCATGTGACACAGAACAGTCACACAGGCGAACACACTGAGGAGGAGGCTTCTTACCAACCCACCAACCTTACTCTGCCTCTCCCAAAAGACAATGAAAACCTTTTATTCCCTTGCTGCTCTCCACAAAGCATTAGTCCCTGGCCAGGGCTCTCGGCAGACCACCACCCAGCAGGAGCACAAGAGGGGTCAGAGGGACAGCCTCTGGGAATGGCATATTTATAGGACACAGGTAGCAGGCTATGGCCCAGAATGCACATGTGTGTGGCACACCCAAACACATGAGGCCAACAAGCCCAGACCCCAGGCAGTGGAACTGGAACAAAGGGTGGGGGCAGCCGATTCCACTGAGTACAAAAATAAACACACCTAACGCTCCCAAATGTGTCTTCCAAAGATGTCGTGGTCACAAACTGTGACCCCATGCTGGAAGGGAGGAACCAAGACTCAAAGCCCATAAGGCCACGGGGCAATTTGTCAAACTTCTTCAAAACTCCACTTTCCTACAGAAGAGGAGGAGAGGAGTGCTGCCTACATGCCCCTGAGCTCCCAAGGACCATGGGAGTTCACGGCCAGGCAGTGAAAGAAGACCACCTGGGAGGGACTGAGCAGGTGCTCCTGAGAGCCACCTGGGGCAGGGCCAGGCCAGGCACAGACGCTCTACCTCTGGCGCAGTGTCCAGGACAACTGCCAGGGGCAGGACTCCATACCACACCTGAAGAGCTGCTTAATGCCCCCATACCTGACAAAGCACCAGTACCACAGGCTCAAGGTGCACTTGGGCACAGAGAAGGCTGTGCATGGTGTCCAGAGGTCAGGCAGAGCTGTGCAGGGGCCCTTAGTGAGCTGCTGCCTAGCAGGACAGCACCGAGACCCAGCCCAGAGCAGGAGGCCAGGAAGTGAAAGCTGGGAGGTTGAGACCTGGTGGGCAGAGCCAGGTGGCCAAACAGGTAAAAACAGGTGGTTGGTTAATAAGACCAGATAGGAACTTCTAGGCAGTTAAGGCCAAGTAGCACCATGGGAGGGGAAGCCAGGTGCAGAGGCTGTCATGGCCAGGGCCAGCAGATTAAAGCCAGTGGGCAATCCGAGTGGTGAAGGCCAGAGGCTGAGGCCATGGGAGTAAGCTCTGTGGCTCATGCCTGGCAGGGGAGGCCAGAATGGTAACACCAAGAGGTCAGGCCACCTGGGTAACCTGGTATGAAGGGGGAAGAGGTTAGACCAGGTACATAAGCCACGTGGGCAAGAGTGGAAGCTAAATGTAGCTCCCAGTTTCCACAACTATGGCTGTGACTGCTGCTCCCCGGTCACAGGTCTAGGCCACGTGTGGGGACACCTTGGGCCAGAGCTCGGCACACCCGTGGGCTCAGGCCCACACCACTCTGGCATGTCTACTGGACTGGGACAAACTTGCCCTTGGGTGGGACAGTAGTAGCCATCGGGGACAGCTACCTCCTTACTCAGAATCAGGCCTGCTCACCAGCTGCTCAGGTCAAGGCCCCCAGCTGCTCCCTGTGGCAACCCCGTGGCGGGTGGCCCTGGGGGCAGGTGCTGCCTCACTGGCCACCCTCCAGCAGCACCAGAACCAGAGTAGGAAGCCTGTGAAACAAGTGTGCGGCGGCCAGGGAGAGCAGAGGCTAGCTCCCCCATCGCACACACAGTACAGACCCCAGGTCAGGGTCCCAACAGCCCAAATGAGCCAGCTGAGCAGAACCCCTCCCCACCCTGATGCCCACTCCCACGGTCCACCTGTGACCATCCCACCCCAGTGCCCACTCCCATGCCATCCACCTGTGACCATTCCTGCCCCGTACCCACTGCCACTGTCCACCTGTGACCTTCCCCACCCCAGTGCCCACTCCCACACCATCCACCTGTGACCATCACTGCTCCATACCCACTCCCACGCCGTCCACCTGTAGGTTCAAGTGCTGGGGCTGTCTCTGGCCTCTGCCGTGTCTCAGCTTCAGCCTGGCTATGTCCTGCACCTGCTGTCCCACTGGAGACACTTCACCTACTGGCCTGTCCTCGGGGCCGCCTGCTGGTCCCCTGCAGGACTCTTCTAAGGGCACTGTGCCCTCATCTCAGCCACGTGCTTCCCACAGCAGCCGTCCTGTGAGCCCACTGGCCTGTCACGAAGCTCAAGGGTACCTTCAAGGCCACGGACCAGGAAACAATGACCACTAGTCAGCCAGAGAGAAGGATGCTGATCCCTGATGGTCGGGTGTGGAGGGAGCACATCTGGCCCAGCCACAGCTCACCCCGCCCTTGCCAGGACCCGCCCTTGCCAGGACCACCCAGGCTCCTCTCACCTGGGCTCATTACCTGTGTGCCTGCTGCACTCCAAAAAGCAGCGAGAGGTGGATAAAGTAGCATTTTAAAACCAGCAGCTCAGTCGCTAATCCCACTGACCATGTGTCCATGAGCCCACAGGGACCTGGTCCTGGCCGCAGCACCCATCAGGGACCAGGGCCAGAGTGGTGGGTGACACGGAGGCAGGCTTCCCAGCAGCACCCCCCCACCTTGGGCCTGGACATTTGTGTGTTGGAGGCCAGCCTTTTCCCACCAGGCACGAGGAGCACATACCCGCAGCTGGAACAACAGAAATCCCCTCTAGACCTTATGCCATCACCCTGGAGGGTCCCGGCTCAAGGCATGGTTCTGCCGCCCTGCTGCCTCTGAAGCCCACCTTCGACCATAGCTGACAGGTAAGTCTATCTGATGATTAAATTATGCAATGATTAAGGCTATATTCTCAACTTTAATTTTCAATTAGGAACACAAGATTTACACGACTAGAAATCAACCCAAACGGAAACCATGCAGCAGGTTCCCGTGGCTGCTTGTAAATGCCTTTCTTGATGGCACTGGCTCACCCCACAGTGAGTTTTAACAACACAGAAAGTAACTATTTCACAACACGAAGTGTGTCAAAATCACAAAGGAAGGGCAAGCTCTCCTTTCCATCAAGGCAACTAGGAAACAAACCACCACTGAGAATTCTTGTGCTCACAATCTGCAAACGGTAATGCCAACCTCCTGCAGGCTGACTCTGGAGAACAGTGGCCTCCATTGAGGCCCACCTGCACCAGCCTCTCAACAGCTGGTGGCGTGCTGGGGCCTCCCTCCAGGGAGGCTGTCTACATCCTCCCTGCCCTTGTGCTCAGTCCTGACCAACGGCGGTGGCTTCAGGAGCAGGATCTGAGGATGGGCAGGGGCCCAGACAGCTGCCTCCCCAATCCAGCAGAGGAGGGGTGGGGTGAGAGCGCAGGGGCCTATAGCTAACAAGGGCCCAGGCTCTTGTTCTGAGTCCACAGCCTGTTGCTGCACAGCTCTGCCCTGCAGGATCATGCCATGTCCCAATAAAGCTGCGTTTACAAATCAGGCCACTGAAACAAGGTACCCTCAGTGCAGAAGCAGGAAACACCAAACCAGGGGCCCAGAAAAGGGTGCAAGAGCAGAGGTTTTAAAACTACAACAGTGACACAAAAGCCTAAAAAGGCTGCCACGAAACAAGACTCCAACCAGCCTCACCAACACACAAGGAAACACACACATGTGGGAGACTCACACAGGGCTACCCACAAATGGGGCACCACAGGGCCAGACAAGCTCTTAGGAGCTGCCCGTGGCCCAGCTCCACTGGACAAGAGGCAGAAAGACACAGGCTCACAATCACCCGCCTTGTGAAAACCATAGGAAAACTTACTCTATCAATAGCTTCCCTTTGTATCAGCAACAACCCAGAAAAGAAACAAAATTTCAGTCCCTTTCACAACAGCCAAAGACATGCAAAGGAACAACCCTAGTTGAAAAAGGATTCAGAAGGCGGTGCCTGTGGCTCAGTGGGTAGGGCGTGGGCCCTATATACCAAGGGTGGCAGGTTCAAACCCGGCCCCAGCCAAACTGCAACAAAAAATAGCTGGGCACTGTGGCAGGCACCGGCAGTCCCAGCTACTCGGGAGGCTGAGGCAAGAGAATCGCCTAAGCCCAAGAGCTGGAGGTCGCTGTGAGCTGTAACACCACAGCACTCTACCGAAGGCGGCAAAGTGAGACTCTGTCTCTACAAAAAAAAAAAAAAAAAAAGAAAGAAAGAAAGAAAAAGAACTCAGAGACAAGAAGGAAGCCACCTGACTGCGCTGAGGAGACACGCGGTGACGGGACACACACTCCATGTGGGCAGAAAGTGCTGAGACCACAAACCACACCGCAGAGTGACAGCATCACTGGTGTCAAGAGGCCTGGGGAAGAGGCCCACCCCACACATGGTGACACGGTCGGCCCCCTGGCTGCATCACCTGCAGGGAGGTGCCTGGCAGCAAACGCCCTGTCCAGAGACAAGGCAGCCAACCAGGAGGGCCCAGGCTCTTGTTCTGAGTCCACAGCCTGTCCAGTACTTGCCTGTAACCTCCAAAATATGGCCATGGTGGGGCCCACCTTGCTGGTGTCCTAACCCAAAGGCCCAACCCCATGCAGGGACTGAGGGCGCCCTTGTGAAAACCAGGGCAGGCACACAAGCTGAGAAGAGGAGCCCCGGGCACACACTGCCCGTCAGCCGGGTGCCCTCGCTGGAGCCCACACAAGCCCTGGCTGGGAACCCAGCTCCTAAGCTGTGGGGGGACACGCTGGGCAGCTGCCCAGCCCAACCTGCTTCAGGTAGACCTCACGACACTTCCCTAGACCCAGGACACGTTAGACAATGCCAGAGAAGACCAAGGGTATGCTCAGCTGGGCACGTGTCCAGCATAGAGAAATGATGCAATGAGGCAGAGATGCCACACCTGGCAGGGGCAGTGCAGGGGCTTCAGAGCAAGTCCAGGGTTGGATACAACCCAGGACAAATCAGCGAATACACATGCAAAACACGTGCGAGATCACAGTGCCCCACTGCACTGACGGCGCACTCCCTGCCCTGGCCCCCAGGGCCACACTGTGAGGGGAGAGACCCTCACCCGGGAGGAAACCCCAACACCCGGCCGCAGCCCCATGCACAGCCCTCCTCCCCGCTCCAGGAGGCCACCCAGAGCCCCAGGCGTTCTCAGCAGTGTTCAGTACAGAATGCCCAGCCAGCCACAAAGAAAAAAGCAGACAGGGCAAGTCACCTCCGGAACCAAGGTTGCAGCACTAGGCATGCGAGGCAAGACACTTGCCAGTGACTGAAGAGCAGCCTCGATGGCACAGACGGCACACCAAGGGACCTAGACCCAGGCCTCAGGACGTCAGCAAAGAGCTAAAAACTACACAAGAAACCAGAAGGAAGTTCCAGAACAGAAAGAAACAGTAATTGTTCACTAAACACACTGAAAAGACCTAGTTAAAAACAGAACACAGGATAGAAAATAAAAACGTATGTGGCAAACAACAATAAAAAGCCCTAACAAACGTGCAATATGAATGTGAGGAAAAGAAAATGACACAAAACTGACAAAAATAAAAACTTCTCTCATCAAAAGAGCCATTAAAAAATTGAGAATGCAACATAGGGAGGATGTGTGGGCAACACAGGACCTGGTCCCGCTCTGTCCAGAGGAGAGGGAGTCCTGCCCAGCAGTATGAAACCCTAAAACCCAATTATTTAAGCAGATAAGAGACTTGACCCAGTATCTCACAGGCCCTGCTGCATGTGGATGAGGAGGAGAAAGGGCATTCACCGCACCCAGGCATCAGGAAATGCCGGTGGGAGCCACGGTGCAACCACACTCACCCAAGAGCCCCCAAATCCAACACACACCTGAGCCCAACATGCGCCCTGCAGAGCCCAACGCGCGCCCAGCAGAACCCAACACGCGCCCTGCAGAGCCCAACACGCGCCCTGGAGAGCCCAATGCAAACACTGCTGAGCCCAACACGTGCCCAGCAGAGCCCAACACACGCCCTGGAGAGCCCAACGCACACAATGCTGAGCCCAACGCATGCCCTGCAGAGCCCAAGGCACACCCAGAAGAGCCCAACACATACGCTGCTGAGCCCAGCAGAACAGCTGGAAACCAGTGGAGTGCTGACAGGTGCCAGGTACAAGAAGATGGGCCTATGGGTGCGCCACCTGCTCTACACCCCCCAAGGCCAAACCCGCATCAGTTCTCAGCGGAAACACACAGGTGTACACCAGAGACCACACTAGATGTTCAAAGCTGCACATAGTCATGATTGCCCCCAGTGGGATACAGCCCGACAGCCACTAGCAAGAGAGTGGTGTTCAGGGAACAAAGAGTCCCTCCTAACAGCAGTGCTGACTTTGCAGGACTCACGTTCACCCCAAGAAGCAAATTACCCCGAGGGAGGGTTGTGTGAAGAGGCCTCTGTACTGCTGCCTGAGTGGGACTGACACCAGTGTGTACGACTTTTAAGATTTGTTAGCTGTGCACTTCCTATCTGTGTGCTTCACAGTATGTATGTTATCACTCATGAAGAGCTTTTTGGAACTTTATAGTATATAAAGTACTATACAATATACTAGTACATTATCAATGTAGATTATCATTCCCTGACATCTTTTCAGTCATCAGAATGCTAAACAGACAGCTACTTTAATAAGTAATAACCACCAGCTAGAGAATGCAATGGGGAGCAACAGTCATCAGTAGTAATTTTTTCAAAAGTATAATATCATCTAAAATTAAACCTATGTGCAAGGTCTTTTATTTACAAAGCTGTAGAACTTTCCAGAAGATGGTAATTTTTTTAATGATGAAGAAAATTTTACCCAAATGGAGAGTCAAATCTCAAGCTGTTAATAAACCAAGACAAGATGTTCCATCATATTTGCACTGAAACACAAAGAGAAACCTCCCCTGCTAGCCTGGCAGAGTCCAGCTGAAGAGCTACAGGGTGATGCCAGGGTCCTCTCCCCAGTCCTCATCCCTCATGGGGAGCTGAGCCATGTAAATCAAAGTGAACTACTGGCAACAACTCAAGACACGGGGAGAACTTGTCTCAGTCCATGCAGACTGCTTCAGGGAAAGCCCCAGTCTGCGCACCCTACAGACGGCAGATCACACCTAGGCTCCAGAGGGTGGCAAGTGGAGCTCACTCTATGGCCTCCTTGAAAAGACACTAATCCCGCCCTGGGGGCACCAACCTCCCTGTCACCTCCCCCTTAGGCGGGAGGTTCCAACCCATGAAGGACAGACATTAGGTTCAGCAGCGCAGCCATCTCAGGAAAGAGTGAACAAAACTAGTAGCCACTAAAACGTGACCCAGGTGCCAATGCAAGCAAACGTCTCAAATTTTGGTATAACTCAGGAAATCTAAACACGGCCTATGTGACAATAATAATGAATTACTGTTAACTGTCTGGGGTATTTTTAAAGCACTGTCTCTGAGAAACACATATTAGTGTCTGTTTAATGAAATGACCCCCTGCACAGTCACCCGAGTTGTCATAGGGACAAGCGTGTGCACCTGAAATGTTCCATGAAAGTGTTTTAAATAATCTACGTCTTATTTACCGATGGGGAAGCGCCCAGGACACACTGTGGAGTGAAGCAGCCCAGCCGGGAGCAGGGTGTGGGTTGATTCAGACCACGCACGGCAGGTCATCACCAAACATCAGCAGCAGAAATTTCAGGCAACTACTGACTTTCCTTTGGACACATTTCTGTACCACTTGAAAAAAAAAAAATTTTTTTTTTTTTTTTTTTTGAGATAGTCTCAAGCTATCTCCCTGGGTAGAGTGCTGTGATGTCACTGCTCACAGCAACCTCAAACTCTTGGCCTTAAGCGATTCTCTTGTTTCAACCTCCCAAGCAGCTGGGACTACAGGCACTTGCCACAACACCCAGCTATTTTTTGTTGTTGTTGTTGTAGTTGTCATTGTTGTTTAGCAGGCCCCAGCCCAGGTTCATAACCACCAGCCCTGGTGTATGTGGCTGGTGCCCTAACTACCGAGCTACGGGTGCCGAGGCACCACTTGAAATTTTAAATAAACCACTCATTCCTGTAAATAGACAAAGCAGTGAGGCTACTTTGTCACCTAAACAAAGGGTACAGAGTCTCAGCCTGAGGTCCGGCCCAGCATTCCTAGAGAAGGGACAGGCAGACATCTGTGTCCAGGTGAGCAGAGAGGAAGTAGTCAGAGGCCCAGGCCAGGACAGAAGATGTCACCCACCCCCACAAGACTCACATGACAAAGGAAAGGAAAAAAGAGCAGGCTCCACCCAGGGGACAAGAAGATGATCATGTCCCGGGGCCAGGGGCAGGATAGGGGATGGGGCTTCCAGTCCTCTTGTCCTCCAGACAGCCAAAGCACCTCAACCAGCTGCTGAGGCTATCTCTTCGTGGGATCCGCCCTGAAGGCCGACTCCTAGGCCCCTCTGGCCCAGCCACAAGCATCAAATGCCACTGAGCTCTGCACACACAGAGGCAAAGTTGCAGAGCACGCGGAGCAGCTCCAGAAGAGCTCAGGATACCTACATCCATGTCCTGGGGCAGGTTTGCACCCCACCAGCTGCATTCTCAGGGCTCCTGAAAGGGCCAAGGGACCAGAGGGGATGCGGCTAAGCAGTGCTGAAGACACCTGCAGAGGCAGGTCCAGGATGTCACTCTTCAGCTGACAGGAGGCTGACCTGAACACTGCCGGCTGCAAAGTGCCCGTAACATCAACTCACCATGTCTGTGCCCTGCTGAGGCCCTGCCCCTTTCAGAAGGGCCCCCATCACCCCACTAGGCTGCCCCCTTAACTTCAAGACCCTCCAACAGGCATCCAGGGGGGTCCCTCCAGAACTCTGAAGGGACCGAGACCCAACCTGGAGCTCGTGGGTCCACAGAAATCACACATCCACCCTGTGAATTATCAGGCCCAGCCGGAGGAACTAAGCACCAATACCCAGCCCAGTCCTCATGACCCTGTGGGAAAGGGGCACCTACTATCCATGCCCAACAGGCCAGCAAACTAAGGCCCCGGAGAAGCCACCGCCTGAGGTCATAGTACCAGAGAGCACAGCCACTGGGGACCCCTGTCCCATGCAGCCCCTCCTCCTCCATCCGTCAATCCTTACCTGAAAACCATGAGAATCACTTGCAGGAAAACACAGCCACATGGCCTCAAGGTGTGGCCTCAGAGAAGAGAAGCCCACAAAAAGCCAGTCATCCAGGGAAAGAGTGACCAACCACATTCCACCAGACCTGCCCAGGGACTTCTGAAGCCCAGAAGTCTGGGATCCGTGCAGGGCCACAGTCCTGGCCAGCTGGTGGTGTCAGTGGGCTTGGGACACTTGTCCTGCCCACAGCACAGGGGCAGCAGCACTGTGGAGCCAGCATGGGGGATTGGGGGCAAGGTGGAAGTAGGGGTGGGCTCCTCTGTCCGTGAAGCAGGGGCTCAGCACAGGTTGGGGGGAGCATGTGATCTCCTCCCCATTAGCCTCTCAGGCCCAACAGGGGCCTGAAGAAAGAAAGGCTCAAAAACTGGGGCCAAGCAGACCTTCTCAGGGCAGATCGTGGCCCACACCTGCTACAAGCTCCCCTCAGCAGCGCCCAGCCACGGGCCAATGAAGGCAGAGGTGAAGCTGAGGGCCCAGCCATGTTGCAGAGAAGAGCCCCTGTGCAGATGATTCCTGATTCCTTCACCTCCTCGCCCCCAGATACCGCCGGCCCTGCAATGCCTAACAGCTGCTCTCCCTCTGCTAAATGAAGAGACCACATGAGCTCCGAGGACAAGTCCACAGGCCAAGGTTTCACAGCTCCCCCGGGAGGTGTGAAGCTCAGGAGACTATCTCAGGCCAGGTGCTCGCAGCCACCCAGACCCAGAGGCTACTTATCTGGACAATAACAAGGAAAACTTCTGTCTCTGCTGCTGCACACTGCTCAAACCTAAACTAAAAATGATAGATTTTCAAAAGATGCTGTACAATGACTGTCAAGAATAAATAATTGCATGATAGGCACAACTTTGTGACTGATCCCAAAATGCAGTCGTGAAAACAAATTCGAGGCAGGGCTCTGACCATGAACACCTCCCTCCTACCTGCTCCCTACTAATCAGGATTTAAGTTCTATCAACAGATGTGACCTAATATATTTTACTGCCAATCTGGATTTGTCCAAAAGGCAAAAAAAAAAAAAAAAAGTAGAATCTAAAAATAAGACCAGGCAAAGTACTTCAAGTCATTAGCACTGTACAAGCAGCTGAAGAGACCTCGTGGCTGCTCCTCATGCTGTGCTGTCATCATTCATGCAGAAAGTTCTGGGAATACAAAAACACTCCTCAAAACTGGGTCCTCAAGGAATCTTGGTGATCATACCAAATACAAACAAACAAATACAAGCTACGCAGCTAAATGAAGGAAAGAAAATTTGAACAGTAAAGTTTATCTGTATTTACTGTTAAAATTCAAGGTATATTCTCCTTAGGTTTATACTAAAACAAACTTTTATTAATATTATATTTTATTTTTAATTACTTATTTATGAGATAGGATCTTGCTTTGTCATCCAGACTAGAGAGCCAGGGTGTCATAGCTCACTACAATCTCAACCTCCTGGGTTCAAGAGATCCTCCTGCCTCAGCCTCCTCAGTAGCTAAGACTATAGGCGACCACAATGCCCAGCTATTTTTTCTATTTTCAGTAGAGATGGAGTCTGGCTCTTGCTGAGGCTGGCCTTGAACTCCCGAGAACAAGGGATCCTCCTGCTTCAGCCTCCCAGAGTGCTGGGACTACAGACGTGACCCACCACACCCAACACTAACACAAGTTTTTATTTCCAACTCTGGCCAAATGACAGAAGAAACATAATGTTAACATCTTGCTATAAGTTATGGACAAAAGGTTAATGTATTTAATTTATAAAAAGCAGATACAAATCAACAAAACAGCTGGATGTGGTGGCTTATGCCTGTTAATCCCAGCAATCTGGGAGGCTGAGGTGGGTGGATTGCTCAAGCTCAGGAGTTTGAGACCAGCCTGAGCAAGAGCAAGACCCCCATCTCTAAAAAAAATAGCCTGGCATTGTTGCAGGAGCCTGTAGTCTCAGCTACTTGGGAGACTATAGCAAGAGGATCCCTTGAGCCCAAGTGTTTGAGGTTGCTGTGAGCTATGACGCCATAGCACTCTACTGAGGGCAACAAAGTGAGACTCTGTCTCAGAAAAAACAAACAAACAAATCAACAAGAACAAACTGAAAAGATATCTGAGCACTGGATATGTTCATCAATTCACAAAGAAATACATGATGTTTCAAAAGAAAAATATTCATTTCTCAATCCAAAAAAAAGCAAAGTAAAACAAGATGCAATTCAAAGTTTCACCTATCAAACTGAGGAAGTTTTAAAATTGTTATTGCATTCAATGGTGAAAAGGGAACATTTTAAAAGGCAGCTCTCCTACAACCAGATGGAAATAAAGCAAAGCCAGTGCAATCACTTGGAAAGTGATTGGACAACAGGTCTCAAAGACACCATGCAAGTGTGCACACAGCTGCCGTCCCATCACGCACTCTGAAGAGCGTTGCAGACTTGTACAAATCTGAGAAGACTTAACTGGAAACTACCAGAGTCCCCACCACAGGGCACATCCAGGTAGCAGAAAGAGCAGCTGTTCTAACTCCACCAGCCAACGTGCCAAAGTAGCTGGCACTAAATGTGCCCTATGGATAGTGTGCATATCTGTGCCCAGCAAGAGTCAAACAGCCCAACCTCTGCCCCTGAGCAGGGAAGGGCACGCAGGAGGCTGTGGGAGCACTGGGCTCTGCCTGACCCTGCCCACCTCAGAGCTGCTCAGACCTGAGGTGCCATGAGTCACTGGGTGGTAGGCCATGTACGCAGAACACATACCTGTGTCAGTGCCCTGGAGCCACAGGCGACTAACCAGGACCTTACTCAGTCTGACCAGAATCCCCTTCAAAACCAGGTCATGTAAAAACAGTGCTTTGCTGAACATAAAAACTCTTCATCTGTGGCATTAGCCTGTGAAGTGTGAGACAAGGACAAGGCCACCTTGGACCACCCAGGAGCCTGTGCAGAGGCAGGGCTCTGTGTGCATCTGGGCTGCCAGCAAGGATCTGCCATAGGCTGACTCCCTCCAGGCCCCATGTTGTACACGAAGATGCAGAGAGCGGGCACGCCTGTAACATCTTGAGTTCACCTCACACCTCCCCTTCCACTTGCAGACCTCCATGTGAGGGCAGGATCATCTGAGAGGCACGAAACAGCAGGGATGTGGCTTTGCTTGGCCACGGCAAGGGCCACGTCTTCCCTGGCAGTGAGGAGGCTCTGCTGGACACTGAGGAATCCTGATGGGGCCACACTCACTCACCAGGTTCCTGCCAGCCCCAACTCCAGAAATTAGGCCCTGTAGTGGCCAACACTAGGCCTGCAACTCACAGGAATCACTGCAACACATTCCAGGGTGTGCGTCCACAGATGGCCCCTTGAGCACCAGCCAGAACGAGAAGCCAATGGGAGTCACCAACCCACAGACATGCCATCTGTGATCATGGCTAGACGTTCTCCCTGGGCGCTGCTGGGAAGTCTCCCAGGTGCATGGATCCTCCAGGGCGTCCGCAAAGGTCAACAGGGCTTGCCTCCTTGAGCGGGAGAGCATCCAGAGGGACAGTCCCCAGCTTCTTCCCCAAGATGCCGACAGTTCTCTCAAGCCGAATGCCAAATGACCGAAGTGCTGCTGGTGGCGGCTGCGGAGACACGTATATAAGGGGCTTCCACGCTGGCTGCCTCGTGACACCAGTAATGAAATTCAAAGGCAAAAAACAAGTCTCTGATTCCGGAGACAGGGGCTGTACTCACCACCACTGCATCCCCAAGCAGGCCCTGCCCCGCGCCCCTAAGGGCTGCCTCAGTTTGCCCCCTCACCCCCAGTCTGCCATGACTCACTCCCGGTCTCCTGCTAGTGTGTTAAAGGCGCTGGGTCCCAGGGTCCCAGGAACACTGGGGAGAGAAGTGTGTGCAAAGAAAGCATTAGCTACTGATCACCAGAGGATGGGGGTTATTTTCATATATAACTAGAAAACGTGGGGTTTTTCTCTTATACACAAAATTAGTGTTTCCTCTAGATATTTTTTTTCACAATATGCAGATACTTGTTTTAGAAACAAAAAAGACATAAGATTTGTAGTACAAGCAAGAGCCCACATAAACCCGCACCAACATCCTCTCTAGCCAGCCCTGCTCCAGCTCCGTGCACCACTCTGCCTCCCCTGAGATGCCCCACACCAGGTGACATCACACAAGCAGCCAGAGCCTGCCTGGTACAAGCCACTGCAAAAGTTCGATAAATACATGCAGACAGATAGAGATTATCAATATTCTAGGTACTTGTACTGGCTTCACAGTGAGAAACCCATTGACCAGGCTCAGGTATGAGCCTGAACCAAAACATGGCAAGGACCCCCCCCCCAAAAAAAAAACACAGTGCAACTGACCAAAAGCCACATTACCCTGGTACAGTGAGGCCTGAAGTAAACCCCCACTGCCTACTGTCCAGCCCTACTGCCCACTCCTTACTGACCTGCCCTTGCCTGTGCACCTGCTCAGAGCACCCATCTCCCATGTGTGCAGCTCCTGTCACATGACCCCACCCACTGCCCCATCTTGCCAGGCCAACCCCATCTGTTCCCTGCACCTCCTGCCTCCCTCCCATGCAGACATCCACTAACCCCTGCCCACCTGCTGGCCCAAGGCCCATTAGGTGGTTGCTAGCATCTCCACCATCTCTTTGCTTTCCCTCATGTGTCTCCAGCATCCTCAGCCTCCTGCTCATAGCCTCTGGGTCTGCCCTGGCCCACTCCAAGTCCCAGAGCCTTCAAGGCTCCCCCACATTCTGTGGCCTATGGGCTCCATGGAGGCCCAGAGCCCTACCAGCCAAGGTCTCAGCTTGTCCCTTAGCCCCCAGGGCCTGACAATCACCCTGCCACCTGCTTACCTGCTGCCTGGCCGCCTCGGGAGCCCACCTATCTGCTCGTGTGGTTCCCTCCTGCAAAGACTGCCAGCATCATCTTTTTTTTGAGACAGAGTCTCACCTTGTCGCCCTCAGTAGAGTGCTATGACATCATAGCTCACAGCAACCTCAAACTCTTGGGCTCAAGGGATTCGCTTGCCTCAGCTTCCCCAGTAGCTGGGACTACAGGTGCTCAGCACAACACCTGTTTTTTAGAGATGGGGTCTTGCTCTTGCTCAGCTGCTCTTGAACTCCTGAGCTCAAGTGACCCACCTGCCTCAGCCTCTCAGAAGGCTGGGATCATAGGAGTGAGCCACCACATGAACACAAGCATCATTTTTCTAAAATTGAAAGTCCCACTTCTACTCAGGCAAAAATGTGTTTGCCTGAGAGGATAGACCCCTTGATTGGTCCCCACCAGCAGCATGCAGCTCCCCTACCCACCCCATTCTCCCAGGAATAGGAACAGCCACTTTTCCAAGTGCCCATGGGACTTCGTGGTCTGCCCCAACCCAGCCCAGCCAGGTCAGATCACAGTCCTGTCAGCTCCAGGGCACCCCAGACCCTGGGCTAGCCCAGCACCTGCAGGTGCACATCTCAGCCAACCACATGGGAGGGGACATTCAGGTCCTCCTCCTACAGACTTGACCATCTGCCTACATGTGCCTCCAGTCCACTTTGGGTGTGGACACAGACAGTGCTAACTAAATAGGTGTGGAATAAAAGAGGGGCTCAGAGACACTATTAACTGTCACAGCCTGTCTGACCAGAACTGCATCCTGACAGAGGTGCCAGCCCTGCTCCTCCATGGAGTGCCTGCTGGCACCCAGCAGCCTTGGATGTGCATAGAGCTAGGGCACAGGCACCAATCCACAGGGAGCAAAAGCGACTGGACACCACATCGGAGCTGATGTTGACAAAACCACATAGGGTCCACCTGCACGTTCTTCCTTCCTCTGTAAAGCCTGTGTGCTTGAGGACAGGGATGGTGTGTGATCAATGGGGACATGCTGGGAAAGGCTCTTCAGAGATGGTCAAAACCTCCAAACTGATGGAAAGGGTTGAACTTCTGTGAGGTTCAGCACCTGGACACACCTTTAGTGGAGCTGTGTGTACCCCAGGCAGATGCAGCACATGTGGTCTGTACATTCTTCTGATTCTGTATGGTAAGTAAATCCACGTCCTCTTTTGGCTGATTTACAGAACAATGCACTCTAGGAAACCCTTCTGGGCAGACCTGGTGTTGACGTGAACTCAGCAGATGCTACTGAGCACAGTCAGGAACTACATGGCCTATCAAACAGTCTTCATTTCTGAACCCCAAAGCCTATTTCTCCACATAAGTTAAAATATTATTCAGAGGGTTCTGTAGTTTCATGACAAATATCAAGCAAGCTAACCAACATTTTCACATTTCATCTTCCTGAGAAAGAAACGGCCAAACAAGTGCTTGAGTGCTTGCCCCATGAAAGCTAAGCACACTGTGGGCAGTCAACACGCAGGTCCCTCCCGTCCCCAGGACAGCAACTGCTGAGCCTTGCACCCTATCTAGATTTACAAGTTTAGTACAACCTGGAAAAATTAAGGAAAAGTCAAAGTAACACCGTTTGAGCACCACCTGATAGACAGCCAGGACAGGTGGGCAAAGACACCCGTGCTCCACTAACCCAGGTCTGGGAAATAAGCCCACAGCCACGTGCTGTCACTCTGAATGAGGGCAGCAGTGCCAGGCACAGGTCTGTCAGCAGCACAAAGCTAACATACTTACATCTTTTGCCATGTTACCAGGTCCGGGAAATCGATGCTATAAACGTTCACCCTCCAGAGAAGAAAAATTATTTTTCTGGTAAAAAGGAAGAAAAAACAAGAAATGAGTAAAATGAAAAAAAGAAGTTAAAAAAAAAAAAAACAGCACATCTTAAAGGAAACATTTCCCACCAGCACCGGACACGCCTGCAGGTAGCAGGGACCTTCCTGCCAACAGGCAAAGGTGCCCTCAACCCGCGACGGGGCGGCCAACGACTCCCACACTGGGGTTTCAACCCGTGTCGCCAAATGGAAACGTGTCTCAGGAAAACCAGCCAGAGCGGCCCAGACTCGCGGGGCCCAACTCAGCAGTCCTGGTCACAACGGAGACCACCAAGGACCTCCTGCGCCCGCTCTAACGCTGGCCAGTGGCTCCGACAGGTGGGAGAGTTGGGGACAGGTGGCTAAGGTAGGCTCACTGGCCCCACCCGCCCCGACCTGTCACCAGGCCTCGGGACGCCCGCGAGGCGCCTCCCGCGCACCGAAACCGCGTCCCTGCGGGGGCGGCCTCCCTCCCCGCCCGCGCTCGGTCGACCTCTGACCCCGGCCCCCTTCTGCGGGGCGTGGGCGCTGCCATCGGCCTGGCGGACCCAAGGACACCCGCCCCGCGGGTCACCTGGCCCCGCAGCACCGAGAGCGTGGGCCCCTGGACCCAGGAGCACGCGGGCGCAGGAGGGCGCAGGCCGGGGCCGCGCGGAGCCCGCACGCGGCGATGGCACAGAATGGGGAGGCCCGGCGCCCCTCGCCCGCGCCCGCGTCCCCCGCCCCAGGCCCGGCCCAGCCGCATCCTCTGCCCGCCCGCCCGCCCGCACCTGGCTCGCCCGGGCCGGCCGCGCGGGCTGGGGGCTGGGGACCGGGCCGGGCCGGGGCGGCACGCGCGAGCGCTGGGAGACGCAGGGCGGGGGCCGGGCCGGGCGGTCCCGGCCGTGGCGGGGTCCCTGCCCTGGGCCGAGCGGCGCCGGGACGCGGGGCTCACCCTGGCCGAGCGTCGGGCCAGCGTGACGTGCGCGCGGCGCGGTGACGTGGGCGGCGGCGGGCCCGCTCCGCGCAGCGCGCCTGCGCGCCTTTTCGCGCCTTCGGCGCCCTCCTCCTCCTCCTCCAGCTCCGCGGGCTTCTGCTCCTCCCGCCAGCGCTGCGCGTCCGGGGAGCGAGAGGTGCCGTGCGCGCGAGTCCATGTGTGCGCGTGCGCCGGGCGGGGAGGACAGGGTCGGGAGAAGGGCTGTGCGCGCACGGGGTGCGCGCCCAGAGGCCAGGGGCAGTGGGAGTGTGCGGATGTGTGTGTGCACGTGTGCATGTGTGCACGGAGGTGAGGTGGGCGGCTGTGTGCATGCCTGTGTATGCACTTGCGTGTGTGCGTGGAGGCAAGATGGGCAACTGTGTGCATTCTGTGTGTACAGGAGTGCGTGTGCTTACGAAGGTTAGGTGGGCCGCAGTGTGCATGCCTGTGTGTGTGTGTGCATCCAAACATTTTTGGCCACTGCCTTGCCTAGTGTGTATGTGCACGGAGGAGTGGGTGCAGCATGTGCGCTTGCTGAGTATGTGCCCAGAGAGGACCCTTGTGCGCAGAGCGAATGTGCACAAGGAGCAGGGCAGTTGTGTGCACGTGCACACCCGTAGGAGGGCAGGAGGCTTGGTGGGTGTGGGTGCCATGTGTATGTGGACACGTGGAAGAAAGAAGGAAGTCAAGGGTGTGTGCTTTAGTCACGGAGTTCTCTGCCCCAGCCCCAGCCCCAGCCCCAGCCCCAGCCCCAGCCCCAGCCCCAGCCCCAGCCCCAGCCCCAGCCCCGGCTAAATGCTTGGCTTCCGAGTACATGCCCACCTTCTCCTGGATTCCCAGCAATTCTGGGTGTCCTCAATATCCCCCCGGACTCTACGCAGCCTGGGAAGGAAGACCCAGTAGCTGGGGTGGGGAAGGGCTGGAGCAGTTTCTTCACAGCTCCGACCTGGTACCCCTAGCCCCAGAAACAGTCCACCTGGAGCCCGCAGCGCAGGGGCCAACGGAGAGAGGCAGCCAGGCCTGCCGCCCTGAGACCTGAGCTCAGGGCTGCACCAGTGCTGTGTTCAGCAAGCAAAGCATAATCAGGACTTTGGGAAGCCTCAGGTGGGGAACGAAAGCCTCCCTCTGTCCCAGACACCACCACTTGCAGGGTTCCACACTTAACTTTTATGCTAAGGCCACTCCTGACCTTTGGGTAAAGCTACTCTCCAACCTGTACTGGTTACAACTCAATTAGCACTGGTGTTTTCTTTGAGAACAAGCAGAAATGTGCGGTTCCGTATGGTCTTATCACAGATAGGTCCTCTGAGCAGTGATGGATGGACAGAAGACTCCCAGAGAAGAAGGACCTTGTCCTGGGCTGGCAGTGTTAGTGCCCCATGAGCAGGTCCCCTGGAATTTCACCATTCGGTTGCTCAAACAGGCCTGTGTTCTAGCTCTCTTCCTTCTGTTTTATGGGAATTCCTTATTTTTTTACTGAATTTTAACATCCAACCCCTCATAGCAGTGGTAACCCCTTCCCGAGCTCTCCCAGCAGGTGCATCCCGGCCCCTCCCTGAGACCTGGGAGCTCTAGGGTCAGGAGAGCACAAACTTAGTGTGGGACCCAACCCTTCCCTACAAACTGCAGCTTCTGATAGTTCCACCATGTATACAGGTCAATAATTAATATTATTCAAAGTAATTTTCTCACAAAAATCACTGGAGTTCAGTTCACCTCTGAACTGAAAAGAAGTACCTCGGCCCTGAGCACTCTGAGGCTCTGCTCTGTTTGGGAAGGGGCAGGAGGTCGTTTCTCCTGCCTTCCTTTAGTCACAGATCCCAGAGAAAGTGAACATAAGTTAGTAACAGGTTCTCTCTAAAATGTGTGATGGAGGATCCAAACATTTTTGGCACTGCCTTGCCTAGGCTCTTGACCAGCCCCCACCAGGGTCTGAGCCTCAGGGTGTGGGATGCTCAGGGGCAGAGTCTCTTAATGACCCACATCCCAGCAGCTGCCAGGCTGCCCTGTAAGGTAGGGGCTAGAGACTGCCCTGTTTCCTGTGTGTGGGCACCAGATTCACCTGCAGGTCCCGAACAGCACATGGGACACATCTGTGCTTTGTTCTAGGAGAAGGAAGTCTTCCCCCTGCCCTAAAAGCTTTGTGTGTCTATTCATGGAGCATGGTGCATGTCCTCAGTAAACTGTCCTTTGAACAAGGACAGTTTTAATTCTAAATCTGTTACATGTCCAATTAGCTTGGTCTCTCCCTGCAGTGACATCAGTCTTTTGTCCAACAATCTGTTTTCCACCTTCTTGGGCCATCATGACATGGGGATATAAAGAGGCCTGTGGTGAGGGCTTAGGAATTTATGGGAGAGTTAAAAATAATATCCTGGGTATGGGCAAATGACTCTCTTTGGAAAAATATCAATAAAGGCATCTGTAGGAAACTTTACTGACAACTTGTATCATGAAATATAAGTTGGTGTGTTTCAGCAAGAAGAGGCCCTGGAGGTGGGGCAGGCAGGACGTGGAGGGATCTGGAGGCCTGGTGCCATCGACTGAAGCCACCGTGGTTGGCACGAAGTAAAAGGTGGTAGCAGAGTCAGAATCAACACCAGTGAGACCAAGGAACCCACCCAGCAAACTGAAGCGTGGCATCCAATTGGGGTCAGATGGTGCAGAGCCCCCAATGCTACCTGTTCACCAGCTTTTCCCTCCCAGGATGGCAGGAAAGTAAATATGGCATCTTGGGCTTCTGCGGTGGGAGGCAGCCACTACTTAATGTGGACAGAGGAGGATGGGTGTGTGCGTCCTGAACTCACTTGGCTGGAAGACACTGAGGGTCCTGAGGTGTTCTAGAGGCCAGGTAGGCTGTGTCAGAGAGGGAAGTCAGGTGTGACCAGGTTGGGTGGCTGGACCAGAGAACTCAGGAAAGGTTGATTGTAACAAGTGCCTTCCAGGCAGGAGCAACATGCAAGTGGGGCACCAGCAGGCCCTAGGAGAGAGCAGATCAGTTACCCTTGCAGTGGCTGGGAGCTCCGGATGCTCAGACTTCTGAGACCTCCAGGAACGGGAGTGAGGAGAGAGCCACAAAAGGAATGAGGGGAGGCTCCCAGAAAGAGGCCAGTGCCTTGGGTCCAGCTACCACGTCACCTACCCTTTGTGGCTCTGGGAAACCCTCTTTTCCACTCTGATTCAGTCAATGGGAGACACAGAGGAAGGCAGGAGGCACAAGCGGGAGAGCTGGAGATGTCACCCTGGCTACAGTGTGGCAGTGTCCCTCCCTGTCCACAATGCCAGCTCTGCTTGGGGCCCTTGCCTGCCTCCTCCTGGGCCTGGGAGGTAAAATATAAAAAAAAACATCTGTAGAAAACTTTTAGCCCTCTGTCTCTGCCAAGTGCCACATGAAGCTCTCTGTGGATAAAGCCTCTGAGTGACTGTCTGTTCCCTTCAGGGAGCAGGACTGAGTCCACCTCTGAGAGAAGAAGTGGCCGCTGAAGACTGGGATAGATCAGTGCACAGAAGCCAGAAAGGACAGTTTTCTTTCTTTCTTTCTTTTTTCCAGAAAGGACAGTTTTCAATGGTAGAGAGCACAGCAGCATCACATATGTCACCAAAGTTAGGAGGATGAAAGGCAGAGAGAAGAGTGCTGGGTGGGCAGCTGTAGTGACTGGGCAAGCCAGCAGGGCAGCTGTGGTGGAGCCTATGCTGTATTACTGTATTCCTATAAAATTACCATACATAACATTTCAACAAACTTCTCTTTTCTTCTTTCCTCCCTACACTCCCTAAACCCTGAAACATTGTAGATACTTAACTTTTCTCCAAATCTAGATTTTGGAGTCCATTCTATGACTGGAACACAAATTTCTTAAAAAGAAACCATTTAAAAATCTTGGTTTTGTGGACACCTTCATACACTACTGGTGGGAGTACTAATTAGCATAACCTGTCTGTAAGGCACTAGGCAGTGTGATCAATCCTCATCTGCACAGTTCAGCTGTCTCCCCCTCAAAGCAGCTCCTCCACCCAGCATCGCTGGTGCAGTGAAGGGACTGTGTTCCTCGAAATGTCCCAAATGAAACATTCACAACACTCACGTGTTGAAATCCTCACCTCTGCAGTGATGGTATTAGGAGGCAGGGTCTGTGGGAGGGTGACTAGGGCAGAAGGCAGAGCCCTCAGGAGTGGGAGCACTGCCCTTGTAAAAGGCCCTATAAAGCCCCTTTTCCTGACCCCCATGAGCAGGCATGGCCAAGACAACTGTCCCAGAAACAGTGGGCAAGACCCTCAGCAGACACTTGACCTGCTACACTGTGACCTTGGACTTCCCAGCCTACAGAACCGTGAAAAGCACATTTCTGATGCTTCTATGTTATAGCAGCTTGAACAGATTGATAATGTTCACCTGCTTGTTCACACAGAAACCCAGAAGTCAGATACTCCACTTGCCCTCACTCATTACAAAAAACACCAACCAGATGTGTCTTGAATTCCTTTTTCCAGTCTCCCCTACCTTCACCTCAGCTAGAATAGCATCCTCTACATCAAGGACTGTACAAACAATTTCCATCTCTTCTTCCCTCCAGTGTTATCTTACTCTAATCTGTTATCTACTCAACAGCCATAGTGGTATTTTAAAAATGGAAATTAGATCATGTTACTGCCTGCTTAAAATTCTTCAATGAACTGACCTGCTTTCTCAGTTGATGAGTAACTAAGAAGCAGTGCAGTAAATAGACTCCAAGTAAGACTTACTCTTGAGTGCACTGCTACCTCACAATGTGTGGGAAGTGTCTCCAGGGACTATCTCCTGAAGAATGTTCTGTGTGCACTTGAGAAAAATGTGTTCTGCTGGTTTTAATGGATTATTTCGCATGCACCTGTTAGGCCCAACTGATCTGGAGTCTCCTTCAAGTCTTTACTTCTTCATGGAGCTCCTATCTTGTTCTATCCAGTATCAAAAGTGGGGTACTGAAGTCTTCTACCATTATTGCAGAGATGTCTATTTCTCCCTTCAATTCTGTCAAAGTCTGCTTTGTAGGTTTGGAAGAGCTGATCTCTGGCACATATGTGGGGCCTGCCCAGAAAGTATCCAGCCATGTATGTATCTATTTTTATATTACATGGATAGACACTTTCTGGACAGCCCTAAGTATTTATCATCGTTATATTGTCTTCTTTTTTTTTTTTTTTTTTTTTTTAAGACGGAGTCCCACTCTGTGCTCTGGGTAGAGTGCCATGGCATCATCATAGCTCACAGCATCCTCAAACTCCTGGGCTCAAGCTATCCTCTTGCCTCAGCCTCCTAAATAGCTGGGACTATAGGCACCCACCACAATGCCCAGCTAGCTTTTCTATTTTTAGTAGAGACAGGGTCTTGTTGTTGCTTAGGCTGGTCTGGAACTCCAGGTCTCCAGCAATCCACTCAACTCAGCCTCCCATGAGCCACTGCACTCAACCATGTTACATCTTCTTTATAAATTGACGTTTTACAAATTGTTCCTTTTATATACTTTGTCTCTTGAGACAGCTTTTGGATGTAAAGTGTATTTTGTTTGATATTAGTATAGCCACTCCTGTTCTCTTTTGGTTACTATTTGTACGGAGTATATTTTTCCATCCTTTTACTTTCAACCTATGAGAGTCCTTAGACATAAAGATAGCACATGGAAACTTTATCCCTTCTTCCAATCTATGTCTTTTAATAGGTGAGTATAACCCATTTACATCTTTATAACATAGATTTATAATTATTTCCGTGTATTTATCTTTTAAATAATTTAGAAAATAGAGTGGAATTAAAAAGCAAAAATATAAAATTGGCTTTTATACTTGCCCATTTATTTACCAAGGACCTTTATTTCTTCATACGGTTACTGTCTAGTGTCCTTTCATTTCAACTTGAAGGAATCCTTTTAGCATTTTTTAAAGGACAGATGTAGAGGTAACAAAATCCCTCAGCTTTTATCTGGGGAATGTCTTAATATCTCTTCTATATTTGAAAGGCAGTTTTTCACAATGCAGAAGTTTGGCAAGGACTTTTCCCTCTGCACTTTAAATATGTCATGTCCCACTGCCTTCTGGCCTCTGTGGTTTCTGATGAGAAGCTGGCTGTTAATCTTATTGAAGATCCTTCAAATGACAAATCACTTTTTTTTTTTGAGACAGAGTCTCATTTTGTTGCCCTGTTTTGAGTGCTGTAGCATCACAGCTCACAGCAACCTCCAACTTCCAGGCTTAAGTGATTCTCTTGCCTCAGCCTCTCAAGTAGCTGGGACTACAAGTGCCTGACACAACATCTGGCGATTTTTTAGAGATGGGGTCTCATTCTTGCTCAGGCTGGTCTCGAACTTAGAGCTCAGGCGATCCACCTGACTCGGCCTCCCAAGGACTGGGATTATAGGCGTGAGCCACAGTGCCCTGACAAATCACTTCTTTTTTGCTGTTTAAATTCTCTTTCAAGTTTGATTATGTATCTTGTAGGTTTCTTTGAATTTATTCTACTTGAAGTTCATTGAGCTTGGATTTATAGATTCATATCTTTGATCATAGTATATACCATACTGAGATTTATTTCAAGAATGTAAATGTGGTTCAATATAAGATAGTCAATATATCATATTAATAGAATACTATATAGTCAGGCCTTCATATGGGTGGGTTCCATATCTGTGGATTCAACCAGCGTTGGATTGAAAATGTAGTAAGGCCTACCATGGTCTCATCTGTACTAAACATGTACTGACTTCTTTTCCTTGTCATTATTTCCTAAACAATATAGTATAACAACTATTTAGATAGCGTTTATGTTGTATTAGACATTATAAGTACTCTAGAGTTGATTTAAAGTACTTGGGAGGGTGTGGGTGGGTTATATGCAAATTTTATATAAGCTACTAGAGCATCTGTGGATTTTGGTATTTGTGGAGGGTATATGGACTATTATTCAGCTGTAGAAGGGATAAAATTCTGATATATGCATGGATGAACCTTAAAAACATGGTAAGTGAAATAACTATGTGATTCCACTTAAATGAGATATCCAGAACAGGTACATAAATAGAGACAAAAAGTAGATTCACAGTCACCAGTGGCTGTGGGGAGTTAGTGCTTAATGATACAGGGTTTCTGTTTGGGGGGTGATAAAAAAGTTTTGCAAAGGGTTAGAGGTGATGGTTGTATGCAATTGTGAATGTAGTCATTATCAGTGAATTTTATACTTAAACTGGTTAAAAGGGAAATTTTGTATGTATGTGTATAATTTCCATAGCTTTTAAAAACTAATAATATACCCAAACCATTGTGTATTTTAAATGGATAAATGGTATATGAATTGTATTTAATACACCAATATATAAAGGACATTTTGGGGGCAACTGTGAAGAGCTTGCATGTTCCAAATATTAGGTAAAAGAAGAAATTATTTTGCTAAGTGTGATAATGGTCTTGTGTGTTCAATCTCTCTGTATTTTGAAATTTACAAGATAATTGGGAGAGAATTCCATTTCTATTTAATTAGAATGTCTTGACCAGTGTAATACAACAAGAAAAAGAAATAAGAAAGCATAAATATTAAATAGAAAAAAGTAAAATTCTTTTTATTTTCAGATGATTATTGCATTATGTGGAACACCAAGGACTCATATCTAATCAGTGAAGTTCCCAGATTCTCTGGATACAAGATTAATGCATAAGAAATCATTTATATTTCTATATACCAACAAATGATCAAAAAATACATTTTCAGAATATTTTTCATGCCATTTAAAATATTTACAACAGCATAAAAATATCTACTAATTAGGAATTAATTTAGATGTGCAAAAATGTTATTGAAAAAATAAAAACATTGCTTTAAAAACCTAAGTTAGGCTCGGTGCCTGTAGCACAGTGGTTTCAGTGCCAGCCACATACACCAAGGCTGACGGGTTCGAACCTGGCTGGGGCCAGCTAAACAATGACAACTGTAACAAAAAGTAGCCTGGCGTTGTGGCGTGTTCCTATAGTCCCAACTACTTGGGAGGCTGAGGAAAGAGAATCACTTAAGCCCAAGAGTTTGAGGTTGCTGTGAGCTGTGATGTCACTGCAGTCTACTGAGGGTGCCATAGTGAGGCTCTTGTCTCAAAAAAAAAAAAAAGAATGCTTCTATCTTCTGGAAGGGAGTGTAGAAAACTGGTATAATTTTTCTTAAGTGTTTGGTAGAACTTACCATTGAACTCATTTGGGCCTAGTGCTTTATGTTACAAATTATTGATTCAATTTCTTAATAGATATATAAGCTTATTCAGATTGCCTATTTCTTCTTGAGTGAGTTTTGGCAGATTATATCATCCAAGGAATTGGTTCATTACATCTAGATTATCAAATTAGTGGGCAGAATTGCTCATGGTACACATTTATTACCCTTTTAATGTCCGTGAGTGGTGTAGTGATTTTCCTTCTTTCATTTTTGATCTTAGTAATTTGTGTTTTCTCTCTTTCTTAATCAGCTTGGCTAGATAGAGATTTATAGATTTTATTAATCTTTCCAAAGACCATCTTTTGGTTTCATTAATTTTCTCCATTGGTTTCCTGTTTTCTTTTCATTGATTTCTGCTCTAATTCTTATTTCTTTTCTTTTGTTTATGTTGGACTTAATGCTTAATTATGCTTAATTTGATCATCTTTTTCTAGATTCCTAAGGTGGAAGCTTATTCATTTCAGATGTTTCTTTTTTATAATATATATAGTCAATGCTATAAGTTCTCCTCTAAGCACTGCTTTTCTTGTATCTCACAAATGTTGATAAGTTGTATTTTATTTTTTTTGATAAGTCGTATTTTAATTTTGGTCAAAATAATCTTTTTTTTTTTTTTTTGCAGTTTTTGACCAGGGCTGGGTTTGAACCCGCCACCTCCGGCTTATGGGGACGGCGCCTTACTTCACTGCCCTAGGTCAAAATATTCTTAAATTTCTCTTGAGGTTTCTACTTTGGCCTATGTATAATAATAATGATTGTTATTTTGGAGTCAGGAGCTCATTCTATCACCTAGCCTGGGGTGCAGTGGCATTGTCACAGTTAACTGAACCTCAAACTCCTGAGTTCAAGCAATTTTCCTCACTGAACATCCCAATTAGCAGGGAATATAGGTACCCATCACCAGGCCTGATTCATCTTTCTATTTTTATTAGGGGGGGGTCTTGCTTTTGGTCAGGCTAGTATAGAACTCCTGGCCTCAAGTTATCCTCCTGCCTCAGTCTCTACTTAAAATAGAAAAATTAGCCATGGGGTAGCGCCTCTGGCTCAAGGAGTAGGGTGCCAGTCCCATATACTAGAGGTGGTGGGTTCAAACCTGACCCCGACCAAAAACTGCAACAAAAAAAAAAAAAAAAGAAAGAAAGAAAAAGAAAAGAAAAATTAGCCAGGTATTGTAGTGAGTGTGAGTGTCTACTGTTCCAACTAGTCAGGAGGCTGAGGCAGGAGGATCGCTTGAACCCAGGAGTCTGAGGTTGCTGTGAGCTAAGACTCCACAGCACTCAACCCGACACTCTAGCCTGGGCAACAGAGACTGTCTCAAAAACACAAATATGCCATTTAACAATACATCAAAAAATATGAGGCCAGGAGCAGTGGCTCATACCTCTGTAATACTAGCACTTTGGGAAGCTGAGATGGATTGCTTGAGCTCAGTTCAAAACCAGCCTGAGCAAGAGCAAGACTCTGTCTCTAAAATAGCCAGGTGTTGGGCTGGCTATCTGTAATCCCAGCTACTCGGGAGGCCGAGGCAAGAGAATCGCTTAAGCCCAAGAGCTGGAGGTTGCTGTGAGCTATGATGCTACAGCACTCTACTGAGGGTGACAAAGTGAGACTGTGTCAAAAAAAAAGTCTTAGTTTTAAAAATCTGGACAACAATTTTTAGTGTAAAAGTTGCACACTGATGGTTTGCCCTACACAGGATTAAAAAGAAAAAAGCAAAGAACACTGCCAACATTTCTAAGCACAAGAGTTTAACAGAAGTCCAGATTTCTGCCTTCTTCAGACAAAGCCCTACCATCTGTTTTCCTCTGCAGTAGTAGCCAGCTCCACATTCAGGCTCACCATGTGCCCATGAGGCCACACACACCCGCTCAGCACCTGTTTGCTCACATTTTGATTTCTCTTTCCCATCACTTCCTCCCTGAGTGTGCACTTGTGTCCCTTTGATGTCCTGACAAGAAGGAAGAGCTGCTTAGTAGTTCAGCCCCACAGATCATTCAGTAGGGAGACTCCCTACCAACCTCCCACAAGCAAGGACATGCACATCGTACCTGTGTCTGGCATTTGAAACTAAAGCCTGTTCATTCCACATTACTGATGAATCCTAAGTTCAAAGGTAACAGGGCTGGGGACAGAATCACACATTCTTTCACCTATCAAAGGCATCCACATGACAGTTGCTTTTTTCACCCTCTTATTTTATGTAAAATGTAGAGTTCTTGGGCCTCACAAGAATGTTACCAGTACTCATCAGCCTCCCTCCTTCCTTTGCCTCTTTCCTTCTCTGCTGCCTTTAAAATGCTGAAGGTTCCAACATGCTCTTCAGAAGAACAGCCACAGCTTGTCTGCAGGTCATGTTTTTCCCAGGCACATCCTCAAACTCTTGGTTTAATAAACCTCAATTGATGGAGATTTTTTCCCCTGATTTACTTCCTAGATTTCACTCTCTTCCATCTCTCTCTTGAATGTCTTTTATTTTGTCTATCTTATCTCCCCGGTGCCTCCATCCTCCTGTCCTGCAGTGTGGAAGTATGGATGTTGTCGGCTGGCTCCCACTTTCTCAGGTCCCGTTGATGTGGAGCTGGGCTGTCAAGAGCTGGTGGGTGGGAGGCTTATCGGCTGTGCTCTGGGAGCCATGCGGAGGCTTCTGGTAGCAGGTCACAAGGACATAAGAACAGAAGCACAAAAATAAGAAAGAAAACTGTCCCATGAGCACAGAGAGAACAGCTGATTGAAGATCACTGTTTTAAGGTAAAAAGTTAGCACAGCAGTGGACAGGGGTGGGACAGTTATTGATGGGGGGGTCTCGCTGGAGCTGTCGGACTCGCCTTGGCTCAGGTGCTGCCGATTGGCGCCAACTTGCCCCACCCTGGTCTATCTTCAAATGTCCAGGTTCAGAGGCTTAGCCCCATCAGTGTGGTCTCAGCTGTAGATCTGGATGGAACTCAAACACCAACTTTAACATTTAGGATGAAAATATTATGACTGCTATTCAGGACTCTTCTGGACCCAGGCTTCCTGCTTACACTCTGGGGACACACAGCACACTCTGCACCCAAGAAACAGGTGATATGGCCACTGGGGGATGGTATGGCCACTGGAGCTCATCAGGAGAGGCTGGTGGGTCTATGGCCTTACAGGACAGGCTCAGGGGATGGACAGGAGGGAAGGAAAGGCCTGCATCCTTCGGGAAGTTGGTGAAAAGGAACCAGGAGATGAGCCCAGAAGAGGGTTCTGTTGGCTCAGTCTGGTAGAGACTGGAAAAGAAAACAGAGGAAGAGGACACTGGCAGAAGTTACAGCAAAGACATGAGGTATGACAGGTTCACAAAGCAAGTCCTAGGGTTGGAGGGGCGCCCACCCCTGGCAGAGAAGGGACAGCCGCTTGAATTCTCAGTAGACAAAGAACTCATGAGGCCTTATTCTTTACTGATTCCTTATCTCACAAAGCGATACTAATTCATGTTCTGGGGGGAACTTGATATCACACTTTCATCAAAGAGGTGTCATTGAGCTCAACAGAACTGAAAAGCTCCTGGTGGTCCCAGGGCCTGGAGATCCCCAGCTGCACTGGGTCCCAACACCTTGACAGCATGAAGATGTGTGCTTGGTTCACAGGCAGCATCCAGGTATGAAGGCCACATCACATCAGACAGGCCAAACCTAGGCCACACTCACTTGCACCAGCCACACTGGACACACCCAACAAAGAGGAGGAGAAACTGGTGCTGGGCCATCTGGTATCATTTAGAAATGAATAAGCCCAGTGCTTCTAAAAATAAGCACATTTATATTGATTCTCCATTAATCTTCTTGGAACTCAGAACAATTTACTTCAAAGGGGTTTAACTTATGTTAATGCACTCTACAACTTATATGTGCAATACCTGGCATTTTTGTCCCTCTAGCTCAATATTTTGGTCAAATTGTTAGGCTCTTAAAGCCCATACTTTAAAGTACCTGCTAAATAACTAAGTTCAATAACAAGATACCTGCTGGTTTGACTGTTTTTGTCATCTTGTAGACTCATGTCAGAATTTAAATCCCCAGGGTGAGTGTTGGGCCCGGCGGGTGTCCAGTCTCAGGAAGGGCTCTCCACTACCCTACAAAGGGCAGTGTAGGAGGGGTTCACTGTCTGCACTCACCACCAAGCCTATCCCTGATGATGCAGCATTCCAGGCACCCTCTTAGAAACTGCCTGTGCCCTGGTGTTGGACTTCACAGACTCCAGAACTGTGAGAATAAATTTTGGCTCTTTACAAATCACTCAGTTTCAAGTGTTCTTTTCTAGCAGCACATAGTGCACTACAGCTGTGCCCCTAGAAAAATCCCCTTAGGACCACATCTCTATCTGTGTGGTTTTCTATATAAATGGGGCACATTATAGCCAAGATTCACTTTTTAAATGCCAAAAGTTAGAGAACTTAAGCTTTTCAAATGGTAATGTATTAATCTGGTGTCCTGGAAAACAGTATGGTAACACAGAAATCATCTTAATACAAAAAAATTGGCTATACAATCAGGCAAGAGAAGGAAATAAAGGGCATCTGAATAGGGGCAGAGGAGGTCAAACTCTTGCTCTTTGCTAACGATATGATCCTATACCTAGAGAATCCCAAAGACTCAACCACAAGATTCCTGGAAGTGACCAAATAATATACTAATGTCTTAGAATATAAAATCAATGTCCACAAATCAGTAGCCTTTTGTCTATGACAATAACAGCCAAGATGAGAAGCTAAGCAAAGACATAATTCTCTGCATAGTAGCTTCGAAAAAAATGTAATACCTAGGAATGTACCTAACAAAAGAGGTGAAGGACCTCTACAAAGAAAATTACAAAACCCTAAGAAAAGAAATAGCAAAAGCTGGGTGCAGTGGCTCACATCTGTAATCCTAGCACTCTGGGAAGCCGGGGTGGGCGGTTTGCCTGAGCTCATGAGTCTGAGACCAACCTGAGCCAGAGTGAGACCTTGCCTCTGAAAATATAGCCAGGCATTGTGGTGGGTGCCTGTAGTCCCAGCTACTTGGGAGGCTAAAGCAAGAGAATCACTTAAGCCCAAGAGTTTGAGGTTGCTGTGAGTTGTGATGCCACAGTACTTTACCGAGGTCAACAAAGTGAAACTCTATCCCGCCCACAAAAAAGATATTAACAAATGGAAGACAAAATACTAGGCTCATGGCTGGGAAGAATTAACATTGTCAAAATGTCTACACTTCCCAATCTACAGGTTCAATGCAATCCCCATTAAAATATCATCTTACTTTCAAGATTGGAAAAAAGAGTTCTTTGGGGTTTTTTTTTGTTTGTTTGTTTTGAGACAGAGCCTCACTATGGTGCCCTCGGTACAGTGCTGTGGTGTCACAGCTCACAGCAACCTCAAACTCTTGGACTTAAATGATTCTCTTGCCTCAGCCTCCCACGTAGCCAGGACTACACACACCCGCCCCAATGCCTGGCTATTTGTTGTTGTAATTGTCATTGATGTTTATCTGGCCTGGGCTGGGTTTGAACCTGCCATTCTCAGTGTATGTGGTTGACGCCGTAACCACTGTGCTACGGGCACCAAGCCTCTTCGTTTTACATGAAACCAGAAAAAAAACCCATATAGCCAAGGCAATTATTATAATAGTAATAAAAACAGAGCTGGGGGTATCACCTACCAGACTTTAAGCTATACTACAAGGCCAATAACTCAAAACAGCATGGTACTGGCACAAAAACAGAGACATTGACATTTGGAACTGAATAGAAAACCATGAGATGAAACTAACATTTTATATCCACCTGATATTTGATAAACCAAACAACAAGAATGTACACTGGGAAAAAATTCTATTCAACAAATGGTGTTGGGAGAACTAGATAATCACATGTAAAAGACTGAAACTGGACCCATACCTCTCACCACTTACAAAAATTGATTCAAGATGGATAAAAGATTTAAATGTAAGGCATGAAACAATAAAAATCTTTGAGGAAAGTGTGGGGAAAACACTTGAAGATATTGGCCTGATGAAAGAAAAAAAAAATTTTTTTTTTTTTTTGCAGTTTTTGGCTGGGGCTGGGTTTGAACCCGCCACCTACAGCAAATGGGGCCAGCACCCTACTCCTTTGAGCCACAGGTGCCGCCCATGATGAAAGATTTTATGAAAAAGATTTCTGTGGCAATTGCAACAACAAAAATAAACAAATGGGACTTAATTAAACTGAAAAGCTTCTATACAGCTAAGGAAACAACCAAAGCAAAAAGACAACCTTCAGAATGGGAAAAGATGTTTGCATATTATGAATTGGACAAAAGCTTGATAACTAGGATCTACAGAAAACTCAAATTAATCAACAACAAAAAACAGTCAACAAACCCATATGTCACTGGGCAAAAGACATGAATAGAACCATCTCTAAAGAAGACAGACTAATGGCTAACAAATATAACAAAAACACTAGTCTCTAATCATTAGAGAAATGCAAATCAAAACTATCCTGAGATATATCACCTAATCCTTGTGAGAATGGCCCACATCACAAAGTCTCAAAGCTGCAGATGCTGGCATGGATGTGGAGAGAAGCGAACGCTTTTACACTGCTAGTGGGACTGCAAACTAATACAACCTTTTTGGAAGGAAATATGAAGAATCCTCAAAGTACTCAAATTAGACCTCCCATTTGATCCTGCAATCCCATTACTGGGCATCTACCCAGAAGAAAAAAAAAACCCTTTTACCATAAGGACATTTGCGCTAGACTGTTTATCGGAGTTCAATCTACAATCAGCAAAACGTGAAAACAACCTAAATGCCCACCAACTCAGGAATAGATTAACAAGCTGTGGTATATGTATACCACGCAATACTATTCAGCCACTAAAAAAAGATGGAGACTTTACATCTTTTATATTAACCTGGATAGAAACAGAGCACATCCACTTTCAAGCATCACAAGAATAGAGAAGCAAGAATCCCATGTACTCAATTCTAGTATGAAGGCAGTAGATGGGGGGTGGGATAGGGGAATGAGGGAGTGGGGAGAGGGGAGGAGAATGGGGTCATGATGTATGACACACCTCTTGGGGGAGGAAATATTATAAGAGAGACTTTATCTAACAAATGCAATCAGTATATCCTAATATCCTTCTTTGTACCCTCAATGAATCCCAAACAATAAAAAAAAAAAAAAAAAATTGGCTGAGATTTAATGTAAAGATTAACTCGACACAAAACTTAATACAATTTTTCAATAAATTTCATCAATTACTTTTATCAAAGAATGTATATTCTTGTGATTTAAAGCCAATATTAAGAGATATACCTAATAGAAATTGACAGGGAAGTATTTTATTTAAAATAGTCAAAATAAAAGGCAAATACACATCTATATTTATCTCATTTTAGAAAACATAGGCTTTAAAGATAAAAAGTAAGCTTCCAAACTCAAAACCATAATTAAAATTCCATCTCACAGCAATGTTTAATAACAAATATTCAACCAACAGATCGAATATTGTTATTGTGATTGAATACTGAACAGATTTTAATGTTGTACAATAAATTTTTAAAAACTTTCTAATTTTTTTTCTTCACCAGAAAAAAAAACATGAACTGATGAATTAACAATAGAAAGTCAATAATAATTTCAGGAAAAAAGGCACATCCAGGCAAAATAGTCAAGGCGATTTGTAAAATGCAGTGTTACAGTTCTACTGTGAATAATGAATTGACTGCAAATAAATTACTCTGAAAAATTTTACAATATGACAGAAAAATTCTGATAAGCCAGGAAACACCATGTCTTTGCTGGAGTGTTTTTCTGTTCCTAAGGAGTAAGGCTCCAAGGACTGTGTAACTGGAAAAGCTCACTTCTGACCAAGCTGCCCTTCCCAAAGTCCACTGTCACCTCTGCGCCATCAAAGACTGGACCGTCTTTCTGGTCTCGGCACACATTTCATAATTGCAGCTCTCCACAGCACTGGGGCAAGTAAGAGGCTGAGTGTGGTCACACTTAGTATAAGGAGGTACACCTGCAATAGGGAAATGCAGAGAGGTCACACAGAGTATCAGCAGGTGTACCTGCATAGTCCAAGGCTGAGAGTGTTCACACTGAGCATCAGCAGCTGCACCCGCACAGTGAACACTAGGAGGGATCCCTGTAAATCAGAAGTTCAGTGCTATATTTAAGACACATCAAAGTTCAGCCAGAAGTGAGATGACCCTTGGATGTGGGATGGACTGAGATCTGATAGTCATCACATGGTGTGGCCAGTCTGATGAATTACAAGGTATCATCCTGGAGTCTGTGTTTGCACAAGGGCCTCTCGGGATTCCCACTACAAACAGACTGACCTGCACAGAACACATTACAGGAAGGGCACAGCCATGGTCGGTCTCAGATGGAGCATCTTTACCTCGCCCTTTTCTTTAGCAGTCACATCTGCACCACTCACTACTGTAACGGCTTGTGTCTTTTTCATGCACAAAATATAGGGTGAAAACCATCGTACAGCCTTGTGAATTTCACAGTGTATTAACAGGAACTTTTATAAAGCACTCAGCCCACATTTATGCTTCATGTTTCATAGATGTTATTAACATATTAAATAAGTTAGCAGTTTATCTTTTTTTTTTTTTTTGAGACAGACTCTCACTATGTCACCCTCAATAGGGTGCCATGGCATCACAGCTCACAGCAACCTCAAATTCTCAGGCTTAACTGCGTCTCTTGCCTCAGCCTCCCAAGTAGCTGGGACTGTATCACTATGCCCAGCTCAATTTTCTGTTTTTGGTAGAGACGGGATCTCATGGGGTTGCCCAGGCTATTGACTGGTAACTTTAATCTACAGAATTCCCCATCCTGTGTGAGAAGTGAGCAGCAAAGCCACAGTATGTGCTCTCCGTGAGATAGACACTCCATCCCAGGCCAGGCTCTGTGCTGACTTCCTGAGAAAGCTTCTACCACTGACTCTTGGACCTTCTGTGTCTGGATATCTAACTCCAACCTGGAGCAAGGGTTGTGAAACTTTACCAGGGACATGGCACTGTGGTCCTATGCTGACCCCTGCAGGACTGCACCTGTGTTATCCTCTGGACACAGAAAGTGGATGAGCACTCACCTCCCGAGAGATGATGCCAGCTCTCCGTGCTCGGCTCCCCAGGACAAAGGAAAACTCGCTGACCTGCGCAAGCCCTGCAGAGACGACCCACTTGATGTACCGGCTGCTCTTCGGCAGAATGAGTGACAAGACCAGCACTGCCAGAACAAACTGCAGGAGTGGTCATCATAACAGTGTGTAGACAGAAGCCCAGACATGAGGCAGCACATAGACAGAAACAACAGAATGCTATGATCATTCCTGGACAACATACAGAGAAAGGAAACACACAGGGGCACTACCAATACCCAGAAGGCACCAAATAAATGCAAAATATCTTAAATAAATCCACACAGAACAAGAAGGCAAAATCAGTGTTTGGCACAAAATGAACCTTTACTCTAAACTAAATTAATAGCACTAAACATTATACGGTGCTCAAGATGGAAATGAAAACAAAACATGGCAGAGAGATGATTGTCTCTGAGGCAAGCAGCCAGGAGCTGGCAAGGCGCCCAAAAACTAGTCGTGATCAGGTTCTTGAAAATGGAAATTAAGTCAAGTTTTGTAATCCAGAAAGCCAGATGCCTCCCAAACAGGTCATGCCTTAAAGTAAATGCTAACACAGGCAGCCCGATGACCTGCAGTCATCAGAAAGAGACGAATGGGAAGCATCCAGTGTTTTCAGGCCTTGGAGGTGCACATCTGCATCTGTCATAAGATCAGAATCACACCACAAGGACCCATCTCGGGGACCCAGAAAGGGGCTTCTCCCATCCCAACTTTTAGGAATTCCCAATTTTCAGCATCCTCAATTCTGAGACAACAGATCACATCAACAAACCAAACCCCCCAGACCCAGAGCCGCCAAGCAAGCATCTCCTCTGAGACGAGGGCAGGAGGCCAGGGGGAGAGGCAGGGTCCCCTTCAGCCAGACCCTCCTGAGATGAGGCTGGGCTGGACTCCCTACATGGGATGTGCATGCTGGCTGGAAACTAGGCCCTGGGCAGGAGCCTGTGCCATGCAGCATGTGAAACTCAGAGTGTGTGTTTCCTGGCAGGCAATAACGACTAGAAGGGAAAGTCAGTACCTTCATGACCACCACTGACAGAGTGAGGAACACCAACACTGTGAGCTCGTACACTACAAACGTGGGGAAGACGTGGAGCCCTGTTGGGAAAACGGGACAAGTTACTCATGGCCACAAGAACGTGCTCCCACAAGCACACATCCACCCCCCAAATATACATCTACAACTCCAGGGTGCATGAAGCTTGTTTCAATAAAATAATTAAAAGCCTAAATTCTTGTCTGGGTGCGATGGCTCACACTGATAATCCCAGCACTCTGGGAGGCTGAGACAGGTGGATTGTTTGAGCTCAGGAGTTCAACCAGCCTGAGCGAGAGTAAGACCCCATCTCTACTAAAAATAGAAAATTTATCCGGGTGCAGTGGCAGACACCTGTAGTCCCTGCTACTCAGGAGGCTGTGGCAGGAATTGGAGGCAGCAATGGGCTATGAGGACACCATTGCACTCTACTCCAGGCGACAGAGCAAAATCTTATCTCCAAAAAAAAATTCTAAATTCTTGTTAAGTATCCTTGTGAAAGCACTAGCAAATGCTCAGTAACCCAGGGAAAAAGCCACCTCAAGGGGGCCACTGGGTTTGGTGCAATCCCAGCTATACCCCCCTCAAACGGGGAGAACACAGGCACTGCAGGGGACACAGGGGATGTAGGGAACCACCTGGGAGGCACTGGAGTATTCAAGCCCAAATGCAGAGGAGCCCCAGAGCCTGTCTACACAGCCTGCCAGTGCCCAGAGTACCACATGCAGAGGACATTTATTGTCAACATTCTTTTTCACTATTTTGTTTGGCTCATCAATTTCGGAAAACAGGAAATATTTTCCCTAAATAAGTTTCCTCTCTGCTCTCAATGCTCAGCTACTCATTCTGAAACCACATGTGGATATGTATGGGGCTACACAGGCCCTCTGTCCCACCAAGGAACAGAACATTACCTCAAAAAAGCAAATTCAAGATTATAGGTATTTAAGGTGTTTAAAACATACTACCAGAGGAAATCACAAACAAGGGCAGAAGCTTATTCACAGAAATAAGGACAAAAAACTTTGCAACTTGAGAAATACACATATACATACATACATACATATCCATGTACATACGGAAAAGTCTGAGAACACCAAACAGATCTGACCCAAAGAGTACCCCAGGGCATTTAATAATCAAACTCTCAAAGGTTAAGGACAAAAAGATCTGGAAGTAGGAGTAAAGCAGCAAACAACATATAAAGGAGATCCAATTAGTTTGACAACAGACTTCTCAAGAGAAATCACACAGGCTGAGAGGAAGTGGAACAACATGTTCACAGCATTTAAAGTAAACTTCTATCCAAGAATACTGCATCCAGCAAAATTATCCATCAAACATGAAGGAAAGATAAAGTCTTTCCCAGTCAAATAACAGCTGACAGAAGTTGCCACCACCAGTTTTTGACCTGCCCTACAAAAAATGCTAAAAGTTCTTTAATCTGATTTTTTAAAAAAGTAATGTACAAAAAGAAAACTTTAAGGTATAACACACCCTGTAAAATCAAGTACACAGACAAATCCAGATGTCCATGGAATGATGTGCAATAGGGCCCCCAAAAACAAATCTATCAAAGATGGGCTTAAATCTACAAATCAAAGTAATAGCTGGGCCAGGCACAGTGGCTCCCAACAACTGGGATGTCAAGGCAGGTAGATTGCCTGAACTCACAGATTAGAGACCAGCCTAAGCCAGAGCGACACTCTGTCTACAAAAAGAGCCAGGAATTGTGGCAGGCGCCTGTAATCCCAGCTATTTGGGAGGCGGAGGCAAGAGAATTGCTTAAGCCCAGGAGTATGAGGTTGCTATGAGCAATGACGCCACAGCACTCTAAGGGTGACAAAATAAAACTCTGTCTCAAAAAAAAATTAAAATGTAATAGCTACAGCAACCCATTAGGAGAGAAGCAATATAAAAATAGGTAAGTTGAGATAACCAAAAGTCAAATGTGGAAGAGATGGGCTTAAAGTATAGAATATTTGTTTGTTTGTTTTTGGCCTTTGTTTCTGTTCTTTTACTTGTGATCTAAGATAAGTTATCATCACTTTAAAATAATTTGTTTTATCTGTAAGATGTTTTTTGTAAGCAAAAACATGCAAGTTAAGATCTTATTAAAATTTGTTTTTTCTATGTTTTTTGTAAGCAAAAACATGCTTAGGGTAACCACGGTGAAACATACCTATAATAGATTCACCTAAAAATAAAAACCAACAAATTAAATCATACTACCAGAGGAAATCATTTAACCATAAAGGATGATACTAAGAAAGGAAGAAAAGAGTCTCAAATTAACCAGAAAATAAGCAACAAAACGGCAGTAGTTAAGTCCTTCTTTACCAATAACACAATGTAAATGGACTAAATTCTCCAATGAAAAGACACAGAGTGGCTGAATGGATAAAGAAACAAGACCATTCTATATGCTGCCTTCAAGAACACCACTTTACCTATAAAGATACATACAGACTGAAAGTGAAAGGATGGAAAAAGATATTCCATGCAAGAAGAAACAAAAAATGAGCAGAAGTAGCTATACTTCCATCAGATAAAATAGACCATAAATCAAAAGTATAAAAAAAAAAAAAAAAAGACTAGGAAGTCACTATATAATGAGAAGGTGGGTCAACTTAGCAAGAAGATATAATAATTATAAACATCCATACACCCAATACAACAGCACCCAAGTATATAAAGCAAACATTAATAGATCTAAAGGGAGAGATTGACTATAATACAAATTGTAGGGACTGTGACACCACATTCTAAGCAATGGACAGATCGTCTAGACAGAAAGTCGACAAACAGTGGAGTGAAACTACACACTAGATCTAACAGGTCTGACTGACATATACAGAACATTACACCCAACTTCTATAGAATATACCTCTTATTTTCATCAACACATGGAATGGTCTCCAGAATAGACCATATCCTAGACCACAAAACAAATCTGGACAAATAAAATCACCAGAAGTCATTTAAAGTATCTTTTCTGACCATGACAAAATAAAAACTTGACTTGAAAATATACTACAAAGCTGTAATAACCAAAACAGCATGGAACTGGCATAAAACAGACTGACAGACGAATATAAAAGAACAGAGAACCCAGAAATAAATCTACACATTTACAACCAATTTATCTTTGACAAAGGCACCAAGAACATACTAATACAATGGGGAAAGTATAGTCTCTTTAATAAATGGTACTGAGAAAACTAGACTAACTATATTAAGATGAATGAAACTAGGCTCAGTGCCTATAACTCAAGCAGCTAAGGCACCAGCCACATACACCAGAGCTGGCAGGTTCAAATCCAGCCCGGGCCTGCCAAACAACAACTACAACAAAAAAAAAGCCAGGCGTTGTGGCGAGTGCCTGTAGTCTCACCTACTTGGGAGACTGAGGCAAGAAAATCGCTTAAGCCCAGGAATTGGAGGTTGTTGTGAGCTGTGATGCCACAGCACTCTACCCAAGGGCGACAGCTTGAGGCTCTGTCTCAAAAAAAAAAAAAAGATTGAAACTAGATATCCCACCTCTCACCATACATAAAAAATCAAATCAAAATGGATTAAAGACTTAAATCTAGACTTAAAACTATGAAGCTACTAAAATAAAATATTGAGGAAATGCTCTAGGACATTGGTCCAGGATAAGATTTTTGGGGGGTAAGACCTCAAAGCACAGGCAACCAAAATGAAAATAGAAAGGATTGTATCAAGCTATAAGCTTTTGCACAGCAAAGGAAACAATCCACAAAGTGAAGACACAACCCACCCACAGAATAACAAAAAAATCTTACAAACTATGCACCTGACGAGAGAATTTTTTTTTTTTTTTTTTTTTGAGACAGAGTCTCACTATGTCGCCCTTGGTAGAGTGCTGTAATATCATAGCTCACAGCAACCTCAAACTCTTGGGCTTAAGTGATTCTCTTGCCTCAGCCTCCCAAGTAGCTGGGACTACAGGCACCAGCTGCAACGCCCAGCTAGTTTTTTGTTGCAGTTGTCCTTGTTTAGCAGGCCTGAGTGGGGTTCAAACCTGCCAGTCCCAGTGTATGTAGCCAGTGCCCTAACCACTGGGCTGAGCGCTGAGCCCTGACTAGAGATTAATACCTGGAATATACTATAAGGAACTCAATAGCAAAAAACAACAACAAAATAATCTGATTAAAAATGGGCAAAAGAGCTGAACAGATAAAAAAAGACATACAAATGGCCAAAAGGTATATGAAAAAATGCTCAACATCACTAATCATCAGAGAAATGCAAATCAAAAGCACAATGAGGTATCATCTTACCCCAGTTAGATGGTATTTGTCAAAAAGGCAATAAGGAGTGGTGACAAGGATGCGGAGAAAGGGAGCCCTCGCAGATTATTGGTGGGAATGTAAATTAATACAGCCTCTATGGAGATCAGCATGGAGGCTCCTCAAAAAACTAAAAGTAGAACTACCACATGACTCAGTAATCCCATTGCTGGGTACAAGTCCAAAAGAAAGGAAATCAGTATGTCAGGGAGATGGCTGCTTTCCCACGGTCCCTGCAGCACTATTCACAATAGTCAGAATATGAAATCAACCTGAATACTCATCAATGGATGGTTAAAGAAAGTGTGATACATAGACTCACTGAATATGATGCAGCCATAAAAAAGGATCCCTGCCATTTGCAGGAACATGGATGAAACTGGAGGCCATTATCCTAAATGATAAGACCCAGGAATAGAAAGACAAATATGTGTTCTCACTCACATGAGGAAACTAAAATTGGATCTCATGAAGTTCAAGAGTAGACTGGTGGTTACCAGAGGCTGGAAGTCAGGGGATGAAGGGGATAAAAAGAAAGTAAATGTATTTACTACCATGAACTGTACACTTATAAATGGTAAAGACAATGAATTTTATATATATATATATATATAAAATCTCAATTAAAAAAAGGAAACCAGAACTGGGAGAGCTAATTTTGCACAATGGGGGAAGTCAGGGGCGTGGCTGGGGCACAGGGGGAGTTAGCAGGGGTGCAGCAGGAGGGGAGTTGGGGTCAGCAGGGGTGTTGCTGGGAGGGTGACGGGGTTAGCAGGGGTACAAGCTAGGGCGTGGGGGTCAGGAGGGGCACAGGAAGAAGACAGCAAGGACTTGACAGTGAAAGGAAGGTCAAAAGTAAGTGGAGGTCACAATAGACACAGCCACTATCTTAGTCACCAAGAACTGCCAAGTTCCAAAACTTCTGGTGAAATAGGCTTACTTCATCTGACACAGGCACAGCCCAACTCTGTGCCACCCTCAGGGAACTGCACTGGACATTCACGGCCACTCACACTATCAAGCACATTTCAGACTCAGCTTCTCAAGTTTTTAGTCTTTGGGGACTATGCTGAGTCTGTGGGGCCATGGACAGAGGCCAGGTGGACACGTCATGATGCTGGACGCCCACATGATTCTGTCATTTTCTTTCCTTTATTTTATTTTGTTTTATTTTGAGACAGAGTCTTACTTTCTTGCCCCGGTAGAGTGCTATGGTGTCATAGCTCATAGCAACCTCAAACTCTTGGTCTCTAGCCATCCTCCTGCTGCAGCCTTCCAAGTATAGCTGGGACTGCAGGTGCTCACCACAATGCCTGGCTGGTCTTTCTACTTTTAGTAGAGACAGAATCTTATTCTTGCTCAGGCTGGTCTCAAATTCTTGACTTCAAGCAATCTACCCACCTTGTCTCACAGAGTGCTGGGATTATAGGCGTGAGACACCACGCCAAGCCTATTCTGTCATTTTAAAGTTACTTCTCTAGACAGCTGCTCCAAAGACCTGCCAAGGAGGTTTCCAGAGAAGCTACCTGGACATGCTCCAAAATTCCTACTTTCTCATTACTCTGAGTGCTCCAGGATGCCTGTCTCAGTGCCCTATAGTGTGAACCTCAGCATTAATCGCTCCAGGAAGCACAAAGCTAATCCCTGGAGTCTCAGGCCTCTTTTTACTTCTTTTAAAGGTCTTAGAACAATAGTTTCTGCCTACCAGCAATCCCAAATGAGATATATGGAATACTTCTAATTTTTTTTTTTTTTAATTTCATAGCTGTGTACATTAGTGCAATCGCCTGTACCCATTCTAAGATGCACCATAGATGTGGTGGCCCCACCCATTACCCTCCCTCTACCAAAACCTCCCCCATCCCGTCTCCTTCCTTGGCCCTTTCCCCATAGTCTTGTGCTATACTTAAGTTATAGCCTTCCTGTGAAAGCTATAATTTAGCTTCATAGTAGAGCTGAGTACACTGGATACTTTTTCTTCCAGTCCTGAGATACTTTGCTAAGAAAAATATGTTCGAGCTCCATCCATGTAGACATGAAAGAGGTAAAGTCTCCATCTTTCTTTAAGGTTGCATAATATTGCATGGTATACATGTACCACAATTTGCTAGTCCATTCGTGGGTTGGTGGGCACTTGGGCTTCTTCCATGACTTAGCAATTATGAATTGGGCTGCAATAAACATTCTGGTACAGATGTCTTTGTTATATTGTGACTTTTGGTCTTCTGGGTATAAATCTAATAAAGGAATTATAGGATCGAATAGCAAGTCTCGTCCTTCCAGAAGGAACGTCCTTCCACCAGCAGTGTAGAAGCGTGCCCTTTTCTCCACATCCACGCCAACGCATCTGGTTTTGGGATTTTGTTATATGGGCTACTCTTACTGGGGTTAGGTGATATCTCAAAGTAGTTTTGATTTGCATTTCTCTGATGATTAAGGATGATGAGCTTTTTTCATGTGTCTGTAGATCATGCATCTGTCTTCTTTAGAGAAGTTTCTCTTCAAGTCCCTTGCCCACCCTGAGATGGGACCACGTGTTCTTTTCTTGCTAATACATTTGAGTTCTCTGAGGATTCTGGTTATTAGACCTTTACTGGAGGTATGACCTGCAAATATTTTCTCCCATTCTGAGGGCTGTCTGCTTGCTTTACTTACTATGTTCTTGGCTGTGCAGAAGCTTTTTAGTTTGATCAGGTCCCAAGAGTGTATTTTTGATATTGTTTCAATTGCCTGGGGAGTCCTCTTCATAAAATATTCAACCAGACCGATTCCTTCAAGAATTTTCCCTGCACTTTCTTCAAGTATTTTTATAGTTTCATGTCTTAAGTTTAAATCTTTTTATCCAGTGAGAGTCTATCTTAGTTAATGGTGAAAGGTGTGGGTCCAGTTTCAATCTTCTACAGGTTGCCAACCAGTTTACCCAGCACCATTTGTTAAATAGGGAATGTTTTCCCCACTGAATG
>CAUYPK010064185.1:0-17120 GCA_963574355.1 Loris lydekkerianus | reverse complement strand
ACATACACACCAGTTAGTCATTAACATTTTGCCATTTATGCTTCACACATATGTTTTGCTAAACCATTTCAAAATATTTTGGAGACACTGTAACAATTCATTCAAAAAATATTTGAGTATGCAAATTAAAACATTCTTCTAAAACAGCAGTTCTCACCCTGTGGGTTGCAGCCCCTTTCGACTGTATTAAAGGTTCGTGGAATTAGGAAGGTTGAGAACCACAACCTTCTAAACTACAACATCCTTCTCACAGCCCATACATTTAGCAATAATTGTCTACTATCATTTAAAATCCAGTCCATATTCATTTTCTCAATTTCCCCTACCTTAAGTCAGGTGTTTTTTAAAATAGGGTCCAATGAAGGATTCAGCATTGCATTTGGTTATGTCTCTTAAGCAACTTTAAATCCAAAACAGTTACCCATTCACACCTCCTTTTTTCCTTCCCAACTCTGATATTTTGAAGAAACAAGGCCGTTATCTTCTACAGCATTCCACATTCTGGACCTGTCTGATCATTTCTTTAGTGGTGCCATTTAACTTGTTGCTCTATCCTCAGTATTTCTCCTTAACTGGAATGTGAATACCGTCCTTCTTTTTTATTTTGTCTAAAACCTATATAATAGCCAGTATGATAGCCACTCATGTACCAAGAGATTAACATACTTCCCAAAGCATCAGTATCATCGAGAGAATTTGGACATATGGGAGGTGGTGGGGGAATTATTGGTGGGGCAGAAGGAAATGGAGGCACCCAGCATGACAGGAAGTGGGGTGGTGGTGGCGGCGGTGGTGGGCCATTGAATTTTAAACCTGTCTTTCCTAGTCTCACTCCTGACCCTGGCATGGGGGGAGGTGCAGGGAGAAAAGAGTTCCATGGAGTAGTTTTTGACTTGATGTTATTTGATTTACTGCATATACTCGAGTATAAGCCGACCCGGGTATAAGCCGACCCCCTTAATTTTACCCTAAAAACTGGGAAAACTTAGTGACTCGAGTATAAGCTGAGGTGGAAAGTGCAGCAGCTACTGGTAAATTTCAAAAATAAAAATATATACCCAAAACAATTACAATAATTGAGGAATCAATAGGTTAAATGCTTTTCAATATTTATTGCTAAAGAAAAACTGTAAACTAGCAACAAAAACTTTAAAACTTTAAATAAAGTGCAGAAAAATGTAGCTTAACAGGTAATCAAGATAAATCACAAAGGTTAAAATCCTTCAAAACTGGATTCCTCCTCCTCATCATCTGTATGTCCAAACAGAGCTTCAGCTGTATCTGATGTGAGGGTAATTAAATGTGCCATTAAATATTGTGGGTTAAATAGTCCAGTGGAATACAGTTCAGTTCAGCCTCCTACCTCTTCAGCTCAGCCCGACTTGTGGACTGAGCTGAAGCACCGCCCCCTCAAGCAGACGGCAGAAGACGACTGGAGACTACATGCATTTGATTAGGTGTGCACGCACCAAATCAAATAACCTGTATGACCCGAGTATAAGCCGAGTTCGGGTTTTTCGGCACAAATTTTGTGCCGGAAAAACTCGGCTTATACTCGAGTATATACGGTAATACTACCAGATTGTTTCTTTCAAAACTGATACGGAAGAAATATGGCCAAATACTGATGCCCATTAAACCTGGTGGTCAGAGCCTGGGAATTCCATAGATTTTCCTGACTTTTTGAAATATTGTATAATAGCTACTAAAAATGAAGTGGGTGACTTTATTTTCAAGAAGGACATATCAGCGCTGCTTCCACAGAAGAGGGGGCATGTGAATCTCCCCTACCTGCCAGCTGTGCCTCACTGGGACGCTCGCTCTGACATGCAGTGATTCAACACCCTGCCTGCACCTTCTGAAGAGCTTTGAAAACATATTCCGGCCTTCCCCTCACCCTAAACTGATCGAATCAGAATTCCAGTGGGGAGCAGCCTCTGTACTGGCAGGTTTCAAAGGCCCCCCATGTGGCTTTTCCGGGCAGCCAGAGTTGAGAGCCATCGGTTTGAAGATTAATCACAAGGAGGGTTTCAAAAGGTGCCTGGAAATCCTTGCAGGTTAAAGCTACCAACAGGAAATGTTTTATCTTTATCTTTTTCTTATTGCCAAGAACCACTAGAGAGTCATGTGATGTGTGTCCCCACCCTCGCCCACCATCCCCAGCCCACCACTGACACTGCCTCTGTCGTCCTCACCACCACCTCCGGGCGAAGCAGCAGTGAGAGGGAAAATGCAGGGCTTCTGTATGTGGGTACTGCGGCCTTTAAAATGTATGTGAGGGGGACCTGGGAGAGGACTTCATAGCTGGAAGTTTAAACAGTGTTCCCTGGACCCCCAGAGGTATTCTAGGTTGATTTGGGTCTCAGGACCCTGGAAATGTTCCTTCTTACCCAAAAAAACTGTAAGTAATCAATCCATGAATCCCCCTTGACACAAATTAAAGCATGCATTAAAGTTGATTCTATTTTGCAACTCTGAAGGATATGTTTCCAAGCAGTGCTTAATAATCCTTGGTTTTTCAACTGATGTGAACTGTTCAGAAGTATGAGGCCAGATTTTGATCTATGTGTAAAAGTTATTTTTGCTATAACTAAAACAAGTTACAGTACAGGGTGGAGAGAGAGAGAGAGCGCACACAGGAGCAAGTTTGTCTGTGTGTGTATCTGTGTGTGTGTATATATATCTGTGTGTATCTGTGTGTGTCTATATTTACTATGTGTATCTGTGTGTGTGTGTGTATATATATGTCTGTGTGTGTGTCCGTGTATCTGTGTGTATCTGGGTGTGTGTCTGTGTGTTTTGTGTCTATGTTTGCATGTATCTATGCCAATGTGTGTTTTGCGTATGTATGTGTTCCCCCCAACTTTCTTTTCAAAACCTTTCACCTTTTAATCCCCCCAGAGGTACCTCCAGGAAACTCTTCTAGGAAAACAAAAAGGAGAAAACTGGCCTCCTGCACACCTTCCCTCTGCTCACTTCTCCATAACACACCGTTCTGGGAGAATTGAGCATCATTTACTTAGATTCTGTAGAGCAGTGTGCAGCCTCAGGATTCCTTGTGTTTAACTTCAGGAAGAAATTTCTAGAATTTCTTAACAGCTTTTCAATATACAGCATTTTACAGGAAGCATTTTAATAAAGTTGCCCCCAGGTGCTCTCTTGCTATATTTGATTTTGTAAAGCTTTTTGGGAAAAAAGCTGAGTAGATTACAGCTTTGCTTGGGGTTTGTTTTGTTAGCTGGCTTGCTCTTCTGGGTGCGGGGGACGGGGGCAGAATTACAGTCAGTGCTCTCCTGAATAGTACCGACAGGGGACACCTCCCGTGCTGGGGACTCGCGGGGGTTAGCCTGGACACACAGAGCGACCACATTTTACGCCTTTGTATAAGGCTGCACTGGCATGGTCCTTTTCAACTCCCAGAAATCAGAATTCTCAGGACCCACACACAGAAGGCTTGAGTGAAACCACAAGCGGGTTTTCTGTAGGGACACCCACATCTTACCAGGCGAGGCAAAGACAGACCCGGCTGCTTGGAGATGTTTCATTGAGGGTAAAAGGGGGCCCTGAAAGCAGAAGTTTTATATATCAAAAGTTAAAATGTGTCTCCAGCTCTTTGCCTTAAAAATATGAATTGATTTGAAAGCACTTTTGAGAAATGTGTAAATTTTTCAAGCTGATTTATCTAAATCAAAATGCAAATGAAACAAATAAATTCCCACAAGCCCAGCTCGCTGCTCTAAGCTGAATCGTGCCATCCCCATGAATGTATTCAAGTCCTAATCCCTGGTACTTAAGAACGCGGCCTTGTTTAGACATAGAGTTTTTGTAGATGTAACCAAGTTAAGCAGAGGTCATTAAGGTGGACCTCGATCCACCCTGATGGGGTCTTTATAAGAAAAGAGAAGACAGTGTGACACTGGCAGACTTGAGCACCATGAAAAGACAGTGGTGGAGACTGGGGTGATGTATCTGTAAACACATCAAGAAACACCGAGGGTTGCCAGAAGCAGAAGAACCTTAGACAGAGGCACAGAACACATCCTCCCAGGAGCCTTCAGAAGGAGTGTGGCCCTGCCTTGCAGCCACCTGGATGTGGGGCTTCTGGCCTTCCTCTTGGGATCAGCAGGCCCTGGGCAAAATTGGAAACCACTCCATTAGTTTCCCCAGCCCCACCCTGCCCCACTGCCTGTGCCATATATTAAATCCAGGGGACCCAACACAGGAGTTCTCACGGGATGCAAATCAGTCTATGGAACTCTTCCACCTGTTGAAATAACTTGTAAGGAATCACAGAATCTTACGAACATAAAACTTAAAGCATCCAGAAGTAGAACTTCATTTCTTTAGACCTGGACACCACTTGGCTCACACCCCACTTTCTAGGAAGTAGAGAATGGCCAGTTTAAGGCACCCCTGCCACTGTGGCTTGCACCTGGCTCTGGGGTGACCGCCCACCTGGTGGGGCTTTCAGAATTCCGTGCCTCCAGCACTCCCTCCTCCTTGTGGTGTGAGTTTGGGGAAGGCTGACTTAGCCTGTAGCATGGAAGGGGGAGGGGAAGCAGACCTCTGGTTTGAGGTCTCAACTTCTACCAACTGCCCAGAGGTATAATGTGATGGCCCAGCAACACTCGGGGACTTGCCCCATCTGCTGCTCGGGCCACAGTCACCTGAACCACACACCTCTGCTGGCGCTCACCCACCAGCTTCCAATGCTAGGAGTCCAGCAGTTTGTAAACTTCTGGCAGTTTACAAGCAAACGGAGTGAAGCTCTCTCTGCACTGTGACCCCCAAACTTGCCCAAGGGTTCGTATCTCCTGCCTGGCAGGTTTCCAGCTTCAAGGGGATAGCTGGGTGAGGGTCTTTTTCTATTCGCCCCACCAAGTTTTCCCCCACCTTCCTCCCATCCACATGGCTGGGTTCTGTCTCCTATTGATAAAAAAACTGCTGTTATGACAGCATATCTTCTTCCCAAACCTGGAATTTATAAGCTTCCTACTCCGAGCCCCCAGGCTTTGTGGCCTGGTATCCTAAGCCAAACTTGGAAGAACTTGAAAACAAAAATATGTCTGGCTCTCACCCTCCAAAGCCCTGGCTTCCAAGGCTGTTGTAGATGTCAAAGCCAAGAATGTCGCTATTTGTTCTTGTAACATTCCTTTTGGGGGGCCAATTAGCTTCACCCTGTGGTTTGAATGGCAGAGAGGCTGAGGGGAGGAGGACTTACTGAGAATGCTGTGGGACATCAGGAGAAGGGGAAGAGGAAGGTGTCTGAGAGGCCTGCTCCCCAAAACTGCACCTTGTAGTGAGGCTGCCTGTGCCGCCCACACTGTCCTCTCCCTATCGACTCACCTGAGCCCAGAAAAGCCATCTCTGTCTTTCACAAGCTGGTCTCATAGACAACAGGCAACTGCCAGTCTCAAGGTAGCCAGGGACCCTACATAGTCTTGTCCTGCATTGCTGCAAAAGCCCCAGATGTCCAGCTGTGGCAGCCTCAAGATAAACCCTTGGTCTGGATGCCCCAGCACATGGCCCCAGCCGCACACAGCCTCAGAGGGCCAACTTCCCAGCAGGCTGCTATGTATTCGAACAGGTGACAGATTCTAAGTTCCTGTGACCTCCTGTTCCTTTCCTTAACTCAGTTCACCTGACTTTCCTTCCGTATTCTGAAGGAAAGAAAAGAGAAGCTGTATCCAGATCATCAAGGCATTTTTCCATGGTGAAGTACTTGAAGTTAAGCTTTCTCTCACCTCAGGGCCTTTGCACTTACAATTCCCTCTGCCCTGATCACTTGTTTCCCCAGAAATTTGCAAGGCTTGCTCCTCCACACTCATCCTGTTTCTTCTCAACTGTCATCTCATCAGAGAGGTGGTCCCAGACCACTCTAAAATAGCCACTACACATCACTCTTTATCTCCTTACCCTTCTTCACGTCATAGCACTTCCTAAAATGTATGTGGCAGCTATAAGACACAGCTAGTATTATCATTCCATCTCCCACCAGAGTGGAAGCTCTGTGAGAGCAAGGACTTGTCTTCTTTTTTGCTAAATTCCAATACCTAGAACAGTCATGGCATACAATAAGCACCTAATAAAGATTTATTAAAGGAATGAGTGGTAGAAACCCCTGGAAATTATTATATAACCCAACTTGGATGGGGCTTGCAACAAGTCGACCTATGGTTCATAACAGGGATGGGGGTGGGATGGGCAGGGTTAGTGGATACAGGACCCAGTGCTGGCTCTGGGAGAGGCACAGTTATGACATAGAACAGTTCTACCATGGTTCTATGAGGTTGGCATGAGTCACCTCCCATATGTAGGTGACTGCTCCAAGGGTCTCGGTGGCCCACGGGGGTAAAAAGGGCAGGAAGGGTGAAGGGTGCAGGAAACTTCTTGGTGACAAGACCACGGCTGAGCTCCTCAGGGAGGCTTGGAACCCTCAGGGCACTGGTGAGGGTGTAGGGTAAGAACTGAAAGGAAAGCTTTACCCGTGAGGGTGAGGGCCCGCATCTGCCAACTGAACACAGGCACAGTGAAATTTTAAAAAGAAGAAAACCTTAAAGTTGGATTTGGCAGAACCTTAATTAGATCCACAGTTCCTGAGGTCTGCTGGACTGGGGAAAGATGCCTGAAAGTCCTGATTCCAAGCCCCCAAAAGCCTAGACCAGACATTCCAGAAATGACCCTGAAGGTAGAATAGGAACTAGGCTTTGAAGGAAGCTGGAAAACGGGGAAGCCGCAGGCAGCTCTTGTCTGCAGAGAGGTTCTCAGCCGCAGCTGCCTCCCGTGGGCACGTTCAGAGACTTAATCACAGGTTGTATTTAGAAGTAGCCTCTATGTGTGATGCCTTATTAAAAGTGCCTTTTGCTAACTCTATTTTTAGAGGATATTAATTACGTTACCTTTTGATTTGAAATTGGGACAGGTTAGCTCTAATTACATGGAATTCTTTCTGGAAAGAATTGGAAAGATTCTTTCCGATTCTTTGCAAGAATGGCTGCAAACTCACTTGGAAAGACCCAGGACGGTCCACCCCCAAACCCGAGTTATTGTTGCCTCTTTTCACTTTCAAGAAAAAGTGACTGGTCAGCAGCAGAAAAAGGGCACTAGAGATGGTGCCCAGGGGTCTGGCTGTTCCCAAGTGGGACTGGGGGACCAAGAGTATCTTGGTAAGTGGGTGACCAACATTAAAAAATGGCCCAGGTCTCTGTCACAGTTAGGTTAACTTTAAGCTCTGATAACAAAGGATAAAGGCTTGGGAGGTCAGGGGTATATAACCTTTTATTACCCTAAATTTTTGGAGGGCTGGAATTTTAGCAGCAGGTTGTACCAAGAGTCTTTAGAGTTGACCTAGGCCCAGGGCCTTCTCCCTTTCCAGCCTGCTCGGCTCTGGGAGGATGTCTGTTTGATCTATAATAACTCATGTCTTTTATCTGCCAGGAGATAAGAACCTTCCCAGGGCTCCTTAGTACACTTCATGAGCCCGGGATGGCCATGAATTAATAAGTCATAGAGGAAAATAACCCCAAGAAAGGCTAGTGTGGAGGGCAGAAAGTGCATATCAGTCATCCACGGCTGCGTGACAGATGGCTGCAAACTCACTGGCTGGCACCACCACCTGTTTAGAATCCCACCCCTTCTGCAGGTCAGAAGTCAAGGCGTGGCTGGGTTTTTCACAAGGCTGGAATCAAGGAGTCACGGGGGCTGCATTCCCTGCTGGGTCCACTTGCAAACTCACATGGTTATTAGCAGAGCTCAATTCCTTGAGGCTGTGGGACCAAGGTCCCATTCTCATGGCTGTCCACCAGGGACTGAGCTCCCCCCCACAAGGCTGCCCCACTTCCTTGCCACGTGGCCTCCTCCACATGCCCTTGTACATTTTAAATCCCTCTCATGCTTCAAATCTGACAAGGAAGAGCTTACCTGATTGGGTCTGGCCCACCTAGGACTGTCGTCCTCTTTTAAAGTCAACTGACTTGGAACCTTAATTATATCCGGAAAAATCTTTTCACATGAGCCTCTCTTTTTATGTATGATTAGATAACTAGTGGAAGGTGCATATCCCCCACATGGCAGGGATCTTGGGGGCCGCCTTGGAATTTTGCCTAGCACCAGACACAAGCACCTGTGCGCATATCTTCTAAGTGATCTAAGGTGGCTGTTCCAAAATCTACCCTGTGTTCCCTACCACGGCACACCTCCAGACCCAACCTGAGCATAGGACCCCATGAGCCCTATTCTTTTGCAGGGACTTTTCCAAGCAATGGCTCTCAGTTAAAAATTTATTTTAATCTGTCCCTCTGCCTAGATCTCAAGGCACAATCAAACCAGAGATAGGATGGGCAGAAGGAGATGGCACCAATGGATGGGTCCATCTGTGGTGCTCAGGACACGTGGCAGGGAAATTAAGGGCTATGGTGCTGAGATGAAAAGGAAGACAGTTTCTCTGAGAATGAGACCTACATCAAAGGAACTGGGGCAGAAAACTGCAGAAGGTTGAGAAGCCAGAGTTTCTCTATCACTAAGGACCTCCATCGTTTTCAGCTGGCTCCAGATGTGAGGGGCACCTTCATTTATCAAGGTATGCTTTAAGCAGTGGACTCCTACCAGCTGTGGCTCCCGAACATTGAGCCCAGGCCCCTGAGAGGCCAAGTGTCTTTATTTATGAGGATAGCCTGAGATGAAAACATTGGGGTAGCTTGTGGCCAGGTAGAGTGTGGAACTCTGAGTTTTAGTAAAATTTGGATTTTACTTTTGGGTTTGGGGCAATCACACAAGTTTTCTGAGTAAAGGGAAGTTGGGGGGAGCAGGCCAAGCAGCACCCGAGGAAGGTTACACTGGCAACACATAAACAATGGATCGAGAATTTTAAAAGGGCTAAAGACAAGGGAAGAAAGCTAGTGCTTTCTGGAGGATACAGGCCTTAATGAAAACAGGGAGAAAGCAGGTCAGAGGCAGGGGTGATGAAGATGATGGAGATCCAAGCTGTTTCTCAGCCTGTCGGCCCATCAAGCAATGAACTTGAGGGCAGTAACAACGTGAACACCTGTGCCTCCCCAAAGCCACAGAAGGCACTGTCATCACGGCACTCTTGGATGCTTTCTTGAGTGAGATGGATGTGAGCAGTGGAAATACATCAGTAGAGCCCTAATGACACACCTGGCTTATGTGGCTCCGGTGCCCAGAGCTGACACCATATGCTCAGCCAGAGAATCAAGAATCCTGGCACATCCCCCCCAAGTAGAGAGGACTCTGCATCCAGCAAAGCAGCAAGGTGACTCCATTGCGTTAGACCTTGTAAACAGATGCCAACCTTCTGAAAAAATCTTCCTTCCATAGGCACCCCACAATGAAGAAACAGGTGGATCAAGGACCTCTTACAACTCTATGGAGTTGTGGAGTGTAGCTGCACTCAGGTGGCTCCCTTCCGTCTTCCCATCCTCTGAGCCCCCAGCCCGGACAGCAGACAGGGGCTTGCTTAGCATGGCACAGCAGGAGAGAATGGAGGAAATTAATATTTACCTACAAAAAACTCAAAATGCTTCCTTGTCAAGTGGCACTAATCGCAAATTTGACAATTTCAAATCTGAAAGGAATCTGAATAATTTTGAACATAATTGCCTAGGTTTTAGAGTAGTGATGTGACTTGTTCGTGACAGCTGTAGAACCAGAAAGTGGCAGAATGGGATCTAGGCCTGTGTCTGTCAGGCTCTGAAGTCTGGGACTTGGGGAGCAGGAAAACCTCAGATTCCCTTTGGAATAGAGGCCAAAACAGTGCCAGGCTCCTAGCCTCTGAATCATAGCCGTGTCCCACCAGCCCTGATATTGACTGCTTGGTCAAGTGGAACCCTCAGATGACAAACTCCCCAGAAGGGTCACCCTCCACATTGATGGCAACTCATTCACTCAGCCAGGGGACCAATCCTGCCTAATCTAAGAAGGATGTTTACATTTTTAAAGAGTTGGGAGGGGAGGAGAATATTCCAGAGACTACATGTGCTTTGGGGAGAGTCAAATACTCAGTAGCTAGTTCTCTACAGGAGAAGCTTGCAAAGCCATAGACTCTGGGGCAAGCCTGCATTGTCAAAGAATTGCCAAAGGCCAGAGAAGGTGAGGAGACTGCTCGAAGATTACTCAAGTACTTGGAGACAGAGCTGGGAACTAGATTTCGGGTCTCTCATTTCTACTACTTAGAGGGAAGGCCTCCATGGTATAAGATACTGTGAGTGCACACATACATGGATTCACATTTGCACACAGACAACACAGGCACACGTGTCTCTATCACAGACACACACACACACACACACACATGGGCACTGTGGTCATGCTTCTCCTTCTGACCTGTGAAACCTCCCATGCACACAGGCAGTTTGTAAACTCTGAAGTGCCTTCAAGGCAGAGCTGTTTTTCTTGTGGTCAAACTTAGTCAACTGAGTCCCAAGAGAGTGTTGGTCATGACATGCACACTGAAGGTGCCCGTGGTGACTACCTGCTGTGCTCCCAGCCACCTGCCCATCACAGCTGGAGTTTGCCTGTCATAAGCCTCGTACCTATCATGTTCTACAAACCACAAGGAGCTTGGCCAGAGTGAGGAAACACAGGTCACACCCGTCACCCCATCGCATTAGCAGGTGACTGTGCGAGAGAGAAGGTCGGGACATGTGTGCGTAGAGAGAGGCCGGAGGAAGTAGGACTGGTATTCACTGAATGTAAGTGGTGTGGACAGGAGCTTTGAAGAGTGCAATAAATCCATGCCCAGCCCTGCCGCGGGTTTCAGACGTCACATGCTCCTGTGGTGTAGCTTTCTTCACCCTCTGTGGATAAGGTTTATTAAACTAAACTTTGATAAAACGGCCCCGTTTCCCCGGACTTCTGTTACCAGGAAACCCCAACTGCGGTGTGGATTCTGTGCATAGGTATTGATCGTACTCTCAATCATCTACCTGCTCACGGCTACAACCTCCTCCTGCCCACTGTGCTTTGGGAACAGGACAGAGAAACCGTTCTGGGCACATGGTACAGAAGAAACGAAGGTGGAAATGCTCGCAGAGTGAACCTAGACTAAATCATTGAGGTGGAGGGTCTGGGAGCTCCTGACCAAATTCCCACCTATACAAGAATCCCACCTGTAATAGCTGCAGGGGGAACCTCCAGCCTCTGCTTAGCTGCTCCCAGAGACAGGGCGCTGGCTTCCTCACAACGAGGCCCGATTGCTTTTAAGTAGCGTTAGCTGTGAGCCCCCAAACCGCCTTCTCATACTTCCTCCCTTTTGTCTTAGTCCTTCCCCGTCCACTTTCCCCTGAAGGATTTGCTGTCTTCCCATTTACAGACTGCTAGGAACCGAATGCTTTTGTCCTTCCAAAGTTCACTTGCTGAAGCACTGAGCCCCAGTGTGCTGGAATTTGGAGGTGAGACCTTTAGGAGGCAATTACGGTTAGGTGAGGTCATGGGCTGGGGACCGTCACTAGACATGGGCAGATGGGATATGTAGGTGGTCTTATAAGAGGAAGAGAGCCCTGCTCCCCAGGCATGTGTGCACGGCGGGAAGGTCGGGGAAGATGGCAGGAAGTGGGCCGTCTGCAGGCCAGGCAGACAGAGCCCTTCCAGGAACCACGCCCTCCCAGCACGCAACCTTAGACTTCTCAGCCTGCAGAACTCTGAGGCATAAGTGCCTATTGTTTCGGTCATGTAGTCAATAGTATTTTGCCACGGCCCCCTGAGCCGAGGGAGACATAGACTAAACGCATTGAATTCCCACAACCTTTCTCCACATCCGAATCCCAGGTCTGTCTGCTCTTGGCTGCCGTCCTTTGGATGTGTTCCACCTTGTCAGTGACATGCACACATATTTCTCCACCCAGAAATGACACCTGCTTCCACAGGCTCCTTGTTTCCAATTCCATCCTTCCCAGCAGGCCAAGAGCTCTGAAAAGCAGAAATTGTGTCTTATCTATAATGTATCTCAAGCACTAGCCTCAGCTCCCGTTATGAAGAAGGGCTTCAACAAATATTTGGTGATCCAGAAAGGCAAAAACACAGAGGGCAGACAGCCTGCCCCACCCCAGATGCTCCAGGTGTGCATCAGCCTGGTGTTCTGGACAGACTGGCTTGAACTGTTGGCTCTCCTTCCCCTCCACATCATGCCAGCTGCTCTTCAGATCTTCCCCTCCCTCCTGAGCTGTCTCTAGCCGTAGGGTCTCACGCACCTGTCCTCTGAACTTTTGGAGCTTGCCTCCTGAAAACCTAGAGCAGAGTCCTCATCTATTTTCCATGGAGGATGAGATCAAGGAGATGTTGGTGAATCTTCCATCAAGAGGACCTGGCCATCAATCCACCTTGGGAAACACCACTTATGAGGAGAGGCACTCATAACAAAAATATTGATCCTCAAATTCCTAAATGTATTTGACAAAAAAATTCCTTTGTTGTGGTGACCGTGACATGTGAAGCAGTCTGGTTAACCCTTGCTGGGCTGGGCACTTCCTTCTTTCTTCTTTGCTACTAGAAATTGCTACTGCAACATTCATGTGTATGAACACACACACACAAACACATGCACACACAAATGCACATATAAACCCACAAACATGCATACACAAACACATGTGTGCACACATGGACACACATATGCACACACACACATACTTTATTGTATGTGTTTTTTCCAACACCTCAGCATCCACATCAGGCTCTATGATTTCATTTTCTCTATAACCCTGAAACACAAACTATTTTACTTTCTCTATAATTCTAAAAACAGGCAGGGTCCAGTCTTTAAAAGGGAAGAGAGGAACATTATTTTGGGCAATAGGCCTTTCTCATACCTGGATGTGACCTCAGATGAACCAGGCACAATGAACTTGAAGCTGTCGTATACTTAGCTCACCCTGCTAAGTATATGACAGGTGGAGTCTGGAGCAGCTGATGTTGGGTTCCCTGACCCCTCACCACCCTGCCCGCCACTGACCTGCCTTTCCAAGCACAGGGAAGCCTCATACTGAGGGCTTAGTATTAGAGCATCCCTCACGAGCCACTGGGCACATATGTGCTTCTCGGCCCAATAATGCAACCTACTTTGTTATGCAGACATTTCATGCTCCCCCTCCCTATCCTCAGACTCAACTTGGGCTAACACCCCTTGTGTAACTTTTCTGTAGAGTCAGTTGTAAACCTGCCATGGCCCCATCTGGACAGTGAGCCATTTGAGGAGGGAGGAATGTTCTGTTCACATCCACTCCTGTCTCTCAGCACTAGCTCACCATTGTACTTGGCCCACAGCGGAATCCCTGTTGGTTAAATCAACTTACTGTTGACAATTGAATACCTTTTTGTCTTGCTCAATCATTCCTTTTACAAACCTTTCCACAGAGCCATAGGTGAGCACGAGCAATGATTAATACCCAGGCCCTCCCCTGAGAAGCTCACGGTCTGGTGCTGACTTCATGCGTCCACACACACAGTTGCAGAACGCGGGGGTGGGCTGCAGACATCAGACATCAGGGCTGTGTCAGGGACATCAGAGAGAGCACATGTGGAGGCAGATAGTCATGCTCTGGAAGTCAGTAAGGCTGGAGTACCCCAACGTGCGACTCTGCCTTTCCTCCCGCCCTGCCCCCCTTGAGTTCTCCCTTTGCGATCCAGGCTACACAGGGTGCACTCAACACACAAGAGGAAACATGATGGGAACAAATGGGCTTCTTAGTTTCAGGACTCTGGCAAGAGCCTGTGGCCAGGCTTCCCTCACTCAGGTCTGTCCTGGCCCCTGCCACAGGGCTGAGCTGGGCTTGGGTGACCAGCAACCTATCCTCCCTCACTCAGGCCTGTCCTGGGCTTGGGTGACCAGCAGCCTACCCTCCCTCACTCAGGTCTGTCCTGGCCCCTACCACAGGGCTGAGCTGGGCTTGGGTGACCAGCAGCCTACCTGAAGGGCCACCCGGTCCACCCCAGGGATGTGTGGACGGCTGCTGAGTATGTTGCACTGCTGGTCTTGCTCAGAATGCTACAAAACAAATTATTGCAACCCCACAGAGCTATTGCTTGAATTTCAAGTCACAGTTTAAGGAAAGAGGGTGAATAAGAAATGCTTATTAGCTTTGTTCTCCTCTGAAGAAGGTAATGCTTGCTTGTTTAAAAAAAAACACAAACACAGTAATATTCACAATGGGATATGACATTATAACTCCATGCTGAGGAATAATTCAATTATCCTCAAAGGTGACTTATTTTGAAAAGAGTATTTTGCTGTCTTCCTCCTTCAAGCACTGGTGACTCCAAGCTGAATGCTTACAGTTTGCACCACACAGGTGAACAGGGAACAAAACTCACAAGAGCTCAGGGGCTAAGTGAAGGCATTTGGCCATCCACTCCCATTGAGTATGTTTTTAGACTTAGGTCAATTTTTGACTTATACATTCTTTAAAAAAAAAAAAAAACAACTCATGATCTCTTTTCATTCTCCTTAATTTTCTCGTCTCCAACTTGTGTTTTATCCTGCAAAATGTCAAACAAATTAAATGTATGAACTTCTGGTGTGCAACAGAGAGAGACAGACAATATACACCCACTTTTGTTCTGAAACCTGGTATTCTATTAAGTTCAAACTAAAATAATGGAGTGTCCAAACCCATAGTTCCAGGAAATTAAGCCTCTGGAAAGGGAGAGGGCGGGAGGGAAGGAGCCTCAGAGCAGATTGGTGGCCAATCAGACTGGCAGTGGCTGAAGTACATGAGGGAGTGCTCCTGATATTTCTGTTCTGCCTTCTGGAAGGGAGAGCACATTTAGCCTGTAGGTTTAAATCTCAAGTTAGCGAAACATGATTTAATATCCTTCACTCCACATTAGGTTTGATAGATAACAAAATATTTCAGCTCTTTTCCTTGTGTTTGGAAAGCAAATTGTTCGTGTGGATTTTTTACTTCTCTCTCAAGAGTTTGTGTTTCAGGAGAAAAGCATCTCAAAGATAAGGAATGCTTTCCCTGGGAATGAACGGCCACAGAAAGCCATTTGAACATGATCAAGTACAAATCTCATGCAGTCTGTTTTCCTACCAATGCTGATGGACGTATTTTGTGGCATAAATTGTAGACAATGCCATTGGCAGGGAAGAATGGTGCTCTTGTTTTAGACTTTGGGGACATCAGGAGAGGCCTGAGGAGTCAAGGTGGATGAGAGGGGAGATTTTTTTATTCCATGGTCATATCGCAATCAGAAATAGGTGTTTCTTAAATCAGGCTTTGGTCTGTTGGTCTTTTTACTGAACCCTAACTCTGTGGGCTCACCCCTGTAAAGTACATGCAGATCGTGTTTGAACAGCTCCCAGGTACAGAATATCTTGTTTAAAAAACTCAAGGGCTGAGCAGTCTGAAACATGCCTCATGATAATAAAAATGTTAAGTGTGCTTTGACTTGGAACACCCAAGATAAACTAAACCACAAAGCTATTGGTATTTATAAGGGACTCCCCATGCTGTGAGCACTCACAGTGGAGGATTTCCTGGGGGGTTGAACCAAGCTTGCCTCAAGTCTGAGGTTGCTTCTGCTCTAAAGTGTGTGATTAAATGACGCCCAGACCCCTCTGAACTTGGCCTTGGTCAATTTTCCCATTTTTTCTTACATTACTTGGTCTATGTCTACGTGGATCCATCCATGTATGTTACATAGTGAGTGTGTGTCTGCTCACTTAGTAAACGCACACACAAGGCTGTGACTGAGGGCTTTCATGTTCATATGTATATTACGTAAACCACATACGAGAGGTCGGGCAATTGATTTCGTGAACGCATCCTAGACAAAGTGCTACAGACCGCACTGCTGAGTGTCACTGCAGTCAACTTTGAGGTACCCCCTTGGGAAGCTATGCACCGACACCAGCACCTAGACCACCTTTGAAAGTGATTATGGAACTCTCTTTCTGGAATGGCCACCAGAGCTGTTCTACGAGTTTTGACAATTAAGTTCACAAACTCACCCAAGTGCTCATGTTTTGGGAAAAGGCAAGACATATATTCACTGATATAAACTTTGGGTGATTTTAATTTTTTTCTTTGTGCTTTCTCTTATTTTTCAAATGTTCTGGGATGAGTAATACTACCTTTGTGATGATACAAAAATTAATGTTATTTATAAAAAGAAAGAATGGCTAATAAAAAATACTAATTTCTCTGGAATCAAACTACTCAAATTTGAATCCTGGCTCTCCCCTTTGCTAGTTGGGTGACTTTTAGCAACTTAACCTCTGGAAGCCTCAGTTTGCTCATCTGTAAAATGGAAATAATAAGGGTGTCTACCTAAAGGGCATTGTGAGAATGGAATGAGACCGTGTATTATGCACCGGGCACTTGGAGCTCAGCCTGGGCATCCGACCAGGCCTACAGCTAGTGCCTGTGCACACAATCCCCGCTCAGGGGGACGTGTCACCATCTTGAAAATTTTAATAATTTTTAAACAAGGAACCACCTACCGTATATACTCGAGTATAAGCCGAGTTTTTTCGGCACAAAATTTGTGCCGAAAAACCCGAACTCGGCACAAATTTTGTGCTGAAAAAACTCGGCTTATACTCGAGTATATACGGTATTTTTTTTTAATAAATAATAAAGCTTAATTCTTTTTATTTTGTAATTAATCTTTCTTCAGACCCTTAATTTACCTTTTGTTCTCTTAATTTAATATCACTTTATTTATTTTTTTATTTTTATTTTTTATTAAATCATAGCTATGTACATTGATATGATCCTGGGGCACTATACACCAGCTTCATAGACCGTTTGACACATTTTCACCCCAATGGTTAACACAGCCTTCCTGGCATTTTCTTAGTTACTGTGCCAAGACGTTTACATTCCACATTTACTGAGTTTCGCATATACCCTTGTAAGATGCCCCGCAGGTGTAATCCCATCAGTACCCCTCCTTCCATCCCCCTCCCCCCTCCCTCCCCTCCCTTTCCACCTTCCCCCTATTCTTAGGTTGTAACTGGGTTATAGCTTTCATGTGAAAGCCCTAAACTAGTTTCATAGTAGGGCTGAGTACATTGGGTACTTTTTCTTCCATTCTTGAGATACTTTACTAAGAAGAATATGTTCCAGCTCCATCCATGTAAACATGAAAGAGGTAAAGTC
>CAUYPK010064183.1:0-11280 GCA_963574355.1 Loris lydekkerianus | reverse complement strand
CCATACAAAAAACAAGAGGGAATTGTTGGGCCCTGCCATGTGCCTGAGGCCTAGTGCAACTTCCCGAGCCTGACTAGAAGTGGATCCATCGAGCTACTTCCGCGTAGCAACGACTCAGCAAGGCCCGGCCTGAAACTGCCTCTACCTAGATACAGCCAACGTGGTACCATGCCACTGGCCCGACCCTGTCACGCACCTCATCCCCCGCCTTCTTTCCCCACCCCTTCCCCACAATAAAAAAATAAAAAAAAAAAAAGAAAGAAAGATAAAAGGTTGAATGTACAGCTATGATTTAATAATAATAAAAAAAAAGTTGGTCTGGATGTTACAATGTCATTCTAACTTCTTCATGTGTTGGTGTGTTATTTACGGATGATTTCATGTTCAAAGCAATTATTTCCTAATAATTTCCAATTAAAAGTACCAGAATAGCCTAACCAAGAGCCCCGCCCAGTAAATGAATTCAAATAAAACCAAACACTGGAAAATTTACAGGAGTCAGACTGAGTTTCCCTAAGGAACTATTCTTACTGAACTGTCACATATCGTAACATCACATTAAATAAAATATGTTGAGAAAAATGTAGAAGAAAACTAGCGACTGATTCCGAATTTTGGTGAGGAAACATTGTAAGTATTAACAGTGTGGACATCAGAGCAGCAGATTAAAATGAAAAATAAAAAGTCAATAAGTCTTTCTACCTAAGACTATAAATCATCTCCTAAGGTCTTACCCTGTTGGGGTTTTTTTGGAGTCTCAAGCTGTCACCCTGGGTACAGTGTCATGGCATCACAGCTCACAACAACCTCCAACTCTTGGGCATAAGTGATCCTCTTGCCTCAGCCTCCCAAGTAGCTGGGACGACAGGTGCCTGCCACAATACCCGGCTATTTTTTGGTTGTAGTTGTTATTGTTGTTTGGCAGGCCCGGGCTGGATTTAAACCTGCCAGCTCCGGTGTATGTGACAGGCACCTTACCCACTTAGGCCACAGGCTCCAAGCCTTACTCTATTGTTTGATGTGATTAAGAACTGATTAAAAATTCAAAAATCAACCAATGGCTGCTTTACAAAAATGTATCCACCTCAATGATGGTTGAAAATAAAGGAAGGGAAAAAATAAGATTGGAATTCAAGATCACATTCACTCAGTAAGGTCAGATGAAAATGGCATAGTCATTGACTGAACTAAAATAACAACTTCTATATCATTAGAGTGAATCGATTTCCGAGCGCAGAATTTTGAGCAAACAGGAAGCTCTTAAGTGATGAAAATATTTCTGCATGTTGAGTTTTCTAAATTAAAGAGAACAGATAACTTGGGGTGGTGGGCGGTCACATCAGACAGGAGATATAATAATACCCAATGTTCCCTGATGATATAGGCAGCATTCCTTGAAGATTATAATTTAGACTGGTCGACTGGCAAGGGCATGAAATTAATGTCAATATGGTTCTTAATTAGGCTTTTCCTGCAGGAGCTCTGTGAGTGAGTAGAGGGGAATACAGTAAGAAGAATTATAAAGACATCCCCCCCAGATTCCTATCCCCACAGCAATTAAATCAAACATGAATCCAGGGACTTTTGTGAATTGCCTTTGTAGATATAATTAGGGTCAGCAGACGGCCAAAATCAAGGAATTTTGATTATCCTAAAATATCCAATTTGAGGTTATCTAATCTAACAATGTAACCCTTAAAAGCAAAAAAAAAAAAAAAAAAGTGGGGGCACCTGTGGCTCAAAGGAGTAGGGCGCTGGTGCCATATGCCGGAGGTGGCAGGTTCAAATCCAGCCTCGGCAAAAAACTGCCCAAAAAAAAAAAAAAAAAAAAGTGGGGGGGATAGAATAATCGGTCATGGAGAGGAAGAAAACTGGCAGAAAGGGGTGTCAGAGAAATTTAAAGCATTAGAAGCTGCCATGCTGGCTTTGAAGATGAACCCAAGCATCGCTGGGGTTCCCAATTTCAATGGCTTCTGAGTGAAGGATTTTCCAGTTTCTCGGGGATCATTGGGAGAAAAGAATTTCAGGACACACTACATGAAGCAAAGGAAGCAGCTTTTTATGGGAAGATTGAAAGTGAAAGGGCGCTCTGGAGAAAGCAGAGCAGCTTGAAAATAGCAGGTGCACCAGCGGAAGTGGCTTTTGGTCTTTTTAAGTCTGGTGAATTGAGGGCAGGAACAGTCAAGGATTAAAGCTTAGCTTTTACTAAGAATTAGGGAACTAATTCCTGGACTTGAGTTCCTTTCCATTCTCATACTTTATGTGGTTGTGGTTGTGTCATGGGGATTTCAAGGGTGGAGACATTACAACCACAGTGAAATGATAAAGTATTAGCCCAAGTTTAGGTAAAGGAACCAAGACAGATGACAAGCTGATTGAAGCTGGTCCTTGTTTGCGCTCACCAACCTGCCTTAGTTAAACACCTGCTCCCCCTCTGCAAGCCCCTGCCAGCCTGCCTCAAACTGTAACATCCAAGAAGCCCAAACCTACCCTCAGGCAGTCCCATCAAGGAAATAAGAAACCCCAACTACATAAACATGAGTTTAGCCAACCAGCCACAGTTTCCTGGAAGTGAATTCATCCCTGGAGGCTCCAGGAAGCAAACCTTGTCCTGCCAACATACAGATTTCGGCTTTGAGAGACTCAGTGAAACCATCCAACTTACTCAGACTTCAGAGCCGCAGACCCGTGAGATACTCAATGTGTGGGTTTTAAGCTGTGACATGTGGGGCAATTTGTTACAGCAATAATAAGAAACTAAATACGAGGGATTTATAGGCTGTGGAAATTCCCTGGATGACCTTCAAGTTGCACAGGAAGAGATCTGAAGAAGTGCAGGATCTGTTGAGTATGCTCCAGTATACTTTTATGAGGTCTCGGATTCTTTGTTCCCACTAGGCAGTGAATTTTCCTTCTAAGCTGAAGAGATAATTTAAGCAAGTAGTGACTATGTCTTCCTGTGCCACCACGCCCTCCTTACTAACACAGCCGCCCTCAGTGAGAAAGAATTAGGGTACAATTGTCTCATTATCATTTGATTATTGGAGAAAACAATGACACCTTTCAAAGGACAGAAAGGTTTGGGAGTAAAACATAATTGCAGGCCCCTCCATAGACAATAAAGCTTACAAAGGTATGATTCCACACCTTTTCTACTTGCAGATGGTAAGTAGATATTCAATATAGAGCCCCCCTGTAGTCCCAGCTACTCAGGAGGCTGAGGCAAGAGAATCGCTTAAACCCAAGAGTTTGAGGGGTGACGCCACGACACTCTACCCAGGGCGACAGAGTGAGACTCTGTCTCAACAAAAAAATAAAAATAAAACGTAAAATAAAGAGTCCCCCAACTTCATTTGGAGGCCACCCCTTCTGTCACACCAACTTTCAATTTCAAATAATCAAGGGCACCTCACTCAGGTCACCCAGCTCATTCCTGAAATTTCTGTTCCATTATGATACAAAGAGTTGTTTGCTATCACTGTAACCCAGAGTGAACTAGCTTCCTCCACTACAGAATTCAAAAACAACAGCATCTTTGAGACACATGAGCCAACATCAGCTCCTTGGCCATAAAGCAGAGACCTGTTGAAAATTCTTAGTAACTAAAAAAATAAAAAATTCTTAGTAACTTATATTCTGCTTAATTACCCTGGGACCTGGGACCTCTGGACCCTAAGCAATCCCCTGACTGTTCATAACCTGTTCACATCAAAACACAAAGGAACAAGGCAGAAGAATCTTTATCAACCACAAAATACCTAAATTAAGGGACTATATTACCCAAGAGGAAAATGCTATTTGAACTCTAGTTTTTTTGTTTGTTTGTTTTGTTTTTTGAGACAGAGTCTCACTTTGTCACCCTGGTTAGAGTGGCATCATAGCTCACAGCAACCTGAAACTCTTGGGTCCAAGCAATCCTCTTGCCTCTGCCTCCCAAGTAGCTGGGACTACAAGCGCCTGCCACAATGCCCAGCTATTTTTTTGGTTGCAGCCATTGTTGTTGTTTGGTGGGTCCAGGCTGGATTCGAACTCACCAGCTCAGGTGTATGTGGCTGGCGCCTTAGCTGCTTGAGCCACAGGCGCCGAGCCAATTTTAGTATTATTTTTAATAAGGTAATAACAGGTAACATGGAAAGAACTGTTTGGAGCGAGGATTTAGAAGACGGGGATTTAGACCCCTGGTTTCGTCTACTAGTGGCTGACGCATCTCTGCAGGTTATGAAGCTATGTTTTATCACGTAAGCTCATATGAGCATAATGGTGTTGTCCCCTTTATAAAGCTGTTGTGGACGGAAAGAATGAGAAAATAAACAAAAAAGGTAGACCACATACCCAGTGCTAGAAAGCCTTTGAAAATAGTGTCTAACAAAAGGAAATAAAAAGAGCAATAATGATGAAAAGAGGACGAAAGCATTTATTTTGATCGCTTTTTACCATCCAGTATGTAAGTTAGTGATTTTCAACCAGTGTGCCTTGAGAGGCTCTCAGATGTGCCTCTGAATGGAAGATCATTAATTAAATTATTTTTGAAAGAAGTTCAAAGCACAGTACGTGTATTCTTGTTTTATACTTCTTTTTGTTTGATCAACATAATTTAAGTGCACCATGGAAGTTTAACTATAGAAAAAGGTTGAAAAACACTGCAGAGAATAATGTTAAATGCTAAGGAGAAAGAAAAGTGAGAGGTCATGAAAAAACGTGGAGTTTCTGCAAGCAGAGAAGTGTGCAAGGGAGAGTTTATAGGGAGACGGATGGGTTAGGTTTGCAAGCGTCCTCGTGAGAAACTGGGGTCCGGAAGCACCATCCTGAACTTTCTGAGGACAACACTCGAGACAGATGTATGGCGTGATTCAAACTCCCAGAATAAAATGAAATGGCATATGTTTTAGAAAAGAAAAATGACATATGATTCATTTTGCAAAAAGTCTCAGAAAGTAGACAAGGGATGGTCTCGTTGGTCAGCCTGGAGCCATCCAGTGTGGAAGGATGGTTTGGGAGGGTAAAAACGTGTATAAAACCATACACATAAAAAATGCACTAGTTCAAATTCCTGGAGTTTGCTTTGAGTCAAGTAACAAAGAGTTCCCAGGGAACATAGTTGGTGTAGGTTATTATGGAGAAGGACGATTCAGGGAAGTGGCTGGTACAGTATTTAACTCTCTACTGCAAACTGAGACTGTGTAAGCACATAGGCAGAGAATTCCTCATGAATTCCATACAACCAGGGATCTATTTCATCCCAAGCACTTTTTTTTTTTTTTTTTGCAGTTTTTTGCCAGGGCCGGGTTTGAAACCACCACCACCTGTATATGGAGCTGGCACCCAACACCTTTGAGCCACAGGAGCCGCCCCCGAGAACATTTTTAAGTCAATCATCAACCACGAAGCCAAGGAGGTTCCAAGGGACCCTTTTCCTAATCAATATTATTCTACACTGAGGTTTCTAAACCTCAGCAATATTGACATATGGGGTTGGAGAATTTTTTTTTTTTTTTTTTGAGACAGAGTCTCACTATGTCGCCTTAAGTAGAGTGCTGTGGCATCCCAACTCAGAGCAACCTCTAATTCTTCAGCTTAAGCAATTCCCTTGCTTTGGCCTCCCAAGTAACTGGGACTACAGGCACCCCCCACAATGCCCAGCTATTTTGTTGTTGTTGTTGCAGTTGTCATTGTTGTTTTTAGCAGGCCCAGGCTGGATTCAACTCCTCCCGGCCCCCTAACCACTAAACGACCAGCACTGAGCCAGGATGGAGTTTTCTTTGCAGTGGGGGGCACGTTGCAGAATTTTAACTGCACCCGTTCCATTTGCAAGTAGTACCTTTCCCACAATCTAACTGGTACCAAAAATCCCTTTAGACCTTGACAAATATCTCCTAGAACACGAGGCAAGGTGTGTGTTTGCCAAAAAACTTCCACGGTTGAGAACTTTGACAATAGCTTATCTACTTTGCTTCTTTTAACTGATGTTTTAGTAATTTATCTATCTTCTAATATCACTGCCAAATACCATTAAAGAACTCAAATATTTTCCACAGTCTTTCAACACGTCCTAAAAGGAAAATAAGAGAAGATGAGATTGTGTATACCGAATAAAAGGAGTCACCAGTGTTTCTAAGGTTTATTAAAAATATAAAATCATTTTCTTTCCTTCTCTTTTCTTGTTTTCTTTCCCTCACCCCTTCCCTCCTTCTCTGTCTGGTCTCCCCTTCCCCCGCGCCCCACCATGTCATTAATTGTCCCCATATCAAAGTTGAATACATAGGATTCATGCTTCTCCGTTGCTGTGACTAATTCTCACATAAATTGCATTTAATTTTGACCAAAGGGCATTGCTTAAACATTAATTTTTAACTCAACTTGTTAATATATTGCATCCTCGTTTATAAGTGAAATATGTTTGTAATTTCCCCTTTATAATAATATATTTTCTCCAATTTTAATATCAGGTGTATTCAGATTAGTAGAATGATTTTGAACTACTTCTTCTTTTTCTATTGTCTATAAGATTTGGCATGATCTGTTTTTTGAAATTATCCTTTACTTTTACTTACAAATATTAGTTGAATATTTTTTGAGACTTTGGAAAAAAAAATAAGAAGTTAACTGATGATCCATACTGAACCTCAAAGTCAAAGCATTCTATAACAGACATACTCTTATCTGACAAAGTGAATGTTATTTTCTTTGCGTTATTATTATTATTGCTTAATATTTCTTTTTTTTTCTTAAATCAAATACACATAGATCATGAATACATTTTATTATTGCTTAATACTTTGATCCAGCAATTGTCTGACTTCTTTTCTGAATGTATTTATCTTGGTTCGTTCTTTATGAGTTTTTTGTGTCTAGTCCTTATCTTAAACATTGTTATTAAATTTTATGGAAACCTAATAAACACATGTGTATGTAAATAAAATAAAAAATAATAAAAAATTTTTTAAAAGAAATCAAACCAGTGAAAAGTATAGTCAGGCAGAGCAGAGAATTTGACACACACACACACACACACACACCCCTGCCATTAAGAAGAGCAATAAAATTAGCCCAGCACAGTGGCTCACACCTGTCATCCCAGCACCCTGGCAGGCCAAGGCAGATAGATTGCCTGAGCTCAGCAGCTGGAGAACAGCTTAAGCAAGAGTGAGACCCTGTCTCTAACCAGCCTGGCGTGGTGGTGTACACCTGTAGTCCCACTTCTGGGGAGGCTGATGTATGAGGATTGCTTAATCCCAACAGTTGGAGGTTACTGTGAACTATGAGACCACAGTACTCTACCCAGAATGACAGAGAGAGACTTTTTTAAAAAAAAGAAAAAGAGGTCTGTGCCTGCGGCTCAAGGAGCAGGGTGCCAGCCCCATATACCAGAGGTGGCATGTTCAAACCTGGCCCTGGCCAAAAAAAAAAAAAAAAAAAAAAACCCTGCAAAAAATAAATAAAGAAAAAGAAAAAGAACAACAATAAAAAAAAATAAAATAAAACTTGATTTCAGGACCCAAGAACAAAGTCCATAAATGTAATAGATACAATATTTTGTTTAAGGTTAGTCAGTCTTCAAAGGGTAAGAAAACGTTTCCAAGGTGTTCAAGGCCTGAGGTATAACATTTATGGAAATTCAAAGATTTCTGAAAAAGTAGAAAATTTGAAGTTTTTTAGAGAAATTGTATTAAAGTATTAAACCCTACGGACAAATCACCTTTGGGGACAGAATCTGTGCTCTATGTGCAGGATGAAGATGTAATCAGGTGGAAACACAGACTTTTCTGATGAAGCATGTTGTATAGAAGCCCAAGCCATTTCTCTGCTATGCATATTAGCACACAGAAATGGATGTGCATGTTTGTATTAAATAGCATGAAGGCTGGGCATGGTGGCTCACACCTGTAATCACAGCATTCTGGGAGGCTGAGACAGGTGGATTGTTGAGCTCAGGAGTTGGGGACTAGCCTGAGCAAGAGTGAGACCCCATCTCTATTAAAAAAAGAAAAACTAGCCAGGCATTGTGGCTGGCACCTGGAGTTGCAGCTACTCAGGAGGCTGAGGCAGGAGAATCACTTAAGCCCAAGAGTTTGAGATTGCTGTGAACTATGACATCACAGCATCTAAGCAAGAGTGAGACCCCGTCTCTACTAACAGTAGAAAAACTGAGGCAAGAAGATCAATTGAGCCCAAGAATTGGAGGTTGCTGTGAGCTATGATGATGCCACAGCACTCTACCCAAGGCAACAGCCTGAGACTCTGTCTCAAAAAAAAAAAAAAGAAAGAAAGAAAGAAAGAATAAATAAATTTGGGTGGTGCCTGTGGCTCAAAGGAATAGGGCGCCAGGCCCATATACTGGAGGTGGTAGGTTCAAACCTGGCCCCGGCCAAAAGCTGCAAAATAAAAAAGAAAATAAATGTCGGCAGTGCCCGTGGCTCAGTGAGTAGGGCGCCAGCCCTATATTCTGAGGGTGGTGGGTTCAAACCCAGCCCCGACCAAACTGCAAAAAATAGCCAGGCATTGTGGCAGGTGCCTGTGGTCCCAGCTACTCAGGAGGCTGAGGCAAGAGAATCCCTAAGCCCAAGATCTCGAGATTGCTGTGAGCTGTAATGCTACAGCACTCTACCGAGGGCTACAAAGTGAGACTCTGTCTCTAAAAAAAAAAAGAGGAAGAAAGGAAATAAATATCAAATATCAAAGTAATACACACTTTCTCCCAAAGAAACCCTGAAAGATAATTAATGCTCTTCCTTTACATGCGTCATCTTTAAAATACAGACATTTGCAGAATAGCTTGAGTTCAAAAATAGAAATATGTATACTTAAGTAGGAAATGATATAAATATATATGGAACCAAAATACTTGTTAAGCAGATAGACTTGAAAGTAGTTGAAGGGTATTTTCCAACTTTATTAAAAAAAAAAAAAATTAAGAGAAGGTGGGGATGAACTGAATCAAAAAATAGGCAGAAATATGCATTATAGCCAGAAAAGGAAAGCTCGTTGGAACTTCGCTTTTAGACAAAAGATGTGCCAGAATAGTGTCTTTCGTAATTTGCTATTTTCTGTAGGGATATGTTTTGCAAGATTTATAATGTAAAAAAATGACTCAAAGGATAAAAATGTCATGGGGTATAACAGAAAATAAAAATGTTGTTTACAATTTACAGCTAAGCAAAACCAAAGACTTAAATAAGACAGCTATTATTATTATAATTATATCCTTAACCTTTTGCTACATGATGGAAATTACACTACACTACGGTTATAAATATCCTACACTTGTGAAATTAATGTTAAGTGTTGTCTTTGTTAGGGAAGACTCAGGAGAATATGTTTATTGTGGTGCCATCTTTCTATTTTAAGGGACAAAAACCAGTTTATGTAAAGTCGCAGGATGCTAAAAGCTATTTCCTCTCGTGTAAGTGTGTGTGTTATGTAAATGGTTGTCTTTTTCCATCTCATGTCTCCAGCCTGCACCTCCAACATCTTCCCTGTCCTTAAAGGGCTTACCTGTCCCCACTGAACTTCCAGATTCAATATACCCCTTGGAATCTCAAAGCCAACAGCATGTTCTTTGCATTTGTGTTATAACAACACCTTACTTCTGGTTTCAGTGCTCATTCTGGTTAGCTAATGCTGTGTAACAAAACAGCCCAAATGGATGGCTTCCAGTAGCTCATTATTGGAACTTCTCGTGATGCTGTGAGTTGACTGGACTCAGCTGGAAACGTCTCTCCTGAGATCTCCTGAGTTCTCATCAGCTCGGGGACAGAGACAGAATTGTCAGGGTATTGATCAGACAGGATGGCCTCAATGTCTCGCTCATATGATTGGCTGTTACTGTTGCCTGCTGATTAGAAGTCCAGCTAAAGCTATTGACTGAAGAACTGAACAGGAAACTGAACCCTGATCTGTAGGCTAAGACTAACTTCTTGCTTGAGAAATCTGAAGAATAACATGAATGGCACATGAGTTGTGTGCCTGTAGGAGATGAGAAAACTGGCCTCCAAGGGAGAATTTATATGTGAGCTGTGGCCATGCCAAGCCTAATAGTTATGGTAAAAATCCTATAGATTCCAAAGGTCACTTGACATTAGAGCTGTTGCTTGATGTATGAGATTTTGCAAAGCACATTGGAGACATTCTGTCTGGGAAGTATCCCATATTCCTCACTCTTTAATGCTGATGTCTGAGAAGTAACTTTTGACTACTTTTTCTTGCTTTGTGATAATAAACACAGATCCGAGGTTAACCCGGAAGGACGGGGGGGGGGGGGCTGCTCCCAGAGTTCCTTGGTCCCCCAACACAGACTTTGTATCAAGTCTCTTAATTCCTCCTGCTATGGAGACTCCAATTCCTCCCTCATCTGGAGACTCCAAACCCCTTCAAACAACCACACACATGGGCTTTGAACATGTTGCAGCACAGTGTCTGAGAGAATAACCCAGGAATAGCCAGAGGGAAATCTCTGTCACTTCTAACCAGGGAAACCAGAAGGTTTCAGGACATAACCTCGGAACATCCTAATCATGAAAGCATTCCCCGAGAGGGTTCAATGGAACTTCTCAGACTGTCTGCATGCATTTCTTTCAAACACACCCTTTATGCTCATCTCTTCAAGCGCATGTGATGACTGTGATAGCTATACATGAGGGATTATATGTAATTTTCTGCCTTGAGGTCAATGTACCTCTTGACTTGGAAAAACAGACTGCTGTGATCAATGGCTGATGTCTTCCAGGGACAGCAACAACTGGTATTGAGTGAAAACTGATTTGTTTTAAATCCTCCCTCCGTATGCAAGAAATCTGAAGCTCAGTGCAAATAAGAGACTGCCCCACAAACTGTCCCAAACCATGTATCAGACACCAAACCGCCTACACTTTATTGATCTAGACTAGAACCCAGACCTCCACTACGTAATTATGCGTGGTGTTGCAATTTATTACATTAAACTTCGACTACAGCATTATTGGAATAGCACAGACTAATTTCTGTAGCCATAATAAGGATAGAGATGGAAAACATTAATAATTTAGACAATGAGGTGTGACAGCAGGGTGAATCCTCAGTTACGGATTATAAGTACTTTAGTTCATATATTAATTTTTGTTTTGATTTATTCTTCAAATTAATATTTTTTTTCTTTTTTATTTCTTTTTTATTATAGATAAAAATATGCACCATAGATGTGGCCCAACCCATCACCCTCCCTCCACCCAAACCTCCCCCCTCCCTTCCCCTTCCTTGGTCCTTGAAGTCTATGTGGCAGGCTTTCTGTGTGGTTTCAATTTGGAC
>CAUYPK010064182.1:0-40031 GCA_963574355.1 Loris lydekkerianus | reverse complement strand
GTTAGGGCGCCAGCCACGTACACCCGGGCTGTTAGGTTTGAACCCGGCCAGGGCCTTCTAAACAACAATGACAACTACAACAACAACAAAAATAGCTGGGCGTTGTGGCGGGCACCTGTAGTCCCAGCTACTTGGGAGGCTGAGGCAAGAGAATCGCTTAAGCCCAAGAGTTTGAGGTTGCTGTGAGCTGTGCCACCATGACAAGAGCTCTACCAAAGGGCGACATAGTGAGACTCTGTCTCAAAAAAACAAGCTAACAAAGAAAAAACTCTTGGGTTCAAGTGATCCTCTTGCCTCAGTCTCCCAAGTAGCTGGGACTACAGGTGCCTGCCACAACACCTGGCTATTTTTAGAGACAGAGTCTCGTTCTTACTCAGGCTCTTGCACCTCAGCCTTCCAGATTGCTAGGATTACAGGTATGAGCCACCATGCCTGGCCTTGAAGTTGCAGTATTTTACCTTTCTTGTTTAACTTAGGAATTGAAGGAAATAGGCAAATACCCTTCAATTTTATTTGTCTTTTTCTAGTCTTTTATGTCTATACAGAAATATGTATGTGAATAAAACTAAAAGTAGAAAAATAATCAAATAACTTGCCTGTCTTTACTGGAAATGTAGTCAATTTGGAAAGCTACCAGTGTTGTGTGTTTTCAGTGACTGAAGCAGGCAGAGCTCAGGTTACAACTGCCTGTCCTGCCTTGGGGGTGGGGGACAGCAAGTGACACAGCATGCCATGGACTCTTACATAACTATGACTTCAGGGGACAGAATTAAGCTGTGAATGAACCTCCCAAACCCAGAAATATGATATTAGAACACGGCCTTTGAATTTTTCTCTCAAGCTTGACTTGAAAATCAGCTTCAGAAACACCTTTCAAAGTAGACTTCTCATTGCTCTCAGAACATGTTTGCCCTTTTGTTACCAAGTTCATTGACATGTAATATCTTAGAAGGGCTCTCAAAAGTCTTAGAATGCAGCTGTCTGCAGGTAAGTCACTTAACCTGTCTGGTCCTAAATGTCCTCATTGTCAACAGCAGGGCTGAGTTGAAATCTGGGTTTTTGGACACCAGTGTGCAGCCCGTTTGTGGAAGCTCCGTGTTAAACTCCCTCTCCTGGCAGGTTAAATTTATTGCAAATCTTCAACTCCTTGACCGAATTTCCAGATGGAGTAGATGCAGGGGTATTTTCATTTTGTTGATAGGGTAAAATGCAGTAGAAAGGGCCTGGTATGAAGTGTAGAGATGTGATTTGCCTAGGGCAATACTATACCTGTGCTGGAGAGTACCCAGAGATGTGTGCTTGTTGAAAGCTGATCTTATCAGATTTGGGTTGTTTCTTCACTGATGGCAGTGTCCTGTACTTGTACTTTGGCAAAGTAAGAGCCACAATCTTTCCTTTTGCTTTTGAATCCTTTCACTTATGTGATTTGGCTTTGAAATCCCAAATGATTATCAACTACAAAACGATGGAGTTAGAAAGAGATCTTATTTAATTAGTATCCTCAGGATATAAATGAGAATACTAAGGTCTGAGAAGGGGTTGAATAAGTTTTTCAAGGTCTTCCAGTCAGAACAGAATGGAAATGTTTCACTTCCTGGTCCCGCTCTCTTTCCGTGTGTATATATATATATATATATATGTATGTATGTATGTATGTATGTATGTATGAGTCTCAAGCTGTTGTCCAGGGTAGAGTGATGTGGTGTCACAGCTCATAGCAACCTCCAACTCTTGGGCTTAAGCGATTCTCTTGCCTCAGAGGCCTCCCAACTAGGTAGGACTACAGGTGCCTGCCACAACACCTGGCTATTTTTTGGTTGTAGTTGTCGTTGTTTGGCAGGCCCGGGCTGGATTCGAATCTGCCAGCTCTGGTTTACGTGGCTGGTACCCTAGCCACTTCAGCTATAGGTGCCAAGCCTAAATTTTTTTTTTTTTTTTTTTTAGAGAAAGAGTCTCATTTTGTTGCCCTCAGTAGAGTGCCATGGCATCACACAGCTCACAGCAACCTCCAGCTCTTGGGCTTAGGCGATTTTCCTGCCTCAGTCTCCCGAGTAGCTGAGACTACAGGTACCTGCCACAACACCCTAAGCCTAATTTTTTTAAATATGAAATTTTAGAAATAAGAGTAAACAGGCCAAGCAAGTGGCTTATACTTGTAATCCTGGCACTTTTGGAGGCGGAGGTGAGAAGATGGCTTGAGGCCAGGAATTCAAGACCAGCCTCAGCGAGAGTGAGATCCATCTCATCTCTACTAAATACAGAAAAATTAGCCAGTTGTGGTGGTGGTGGGGTATCTGTATTCCCAGCTACTCAGGAGGCTGAGGCAGTAGGATCTCTTGGGCTCAGAAATTTGAGGTTGCAGTGAGCTGTGATAATGGATAATGCCACTGTACTCTGGCTAGAGCAACAGAGCGAGACTCCCTCTTTCAAAAAAAAAATATATGAATAGAACTTTTGAGAAATCAGATAAGAATTAGAATGTCTTAACCCAATAACTAAGAAAATGCCAGGAAGGCTATGTTAACCAGTGTGATGAAAATATGTCAAATGGTCCATAAAACCAGTGTATGGTGCCCCAGGATTGCATTATGTGCTCAGCTATGGTTTAATAAAAAAAGAAACAACAACAACAACAAAAAAAACTGGTAGCAACATGGCAATAGGGAAATTCCCTGAGCCACTTACGAGTGATCGAGTGATCGAATGCCACAATTGAAGTGTAAAAGAACCTTCAGACGCTAGGCTTCTTTGGGTTCTTCTTACAGGGAGATTAAAGTAAATATAATACAGTTTAGATACTATTTTCTGCCAAAACAATAAAAATCAAATCATTGTTAAAAAAAAAAGAAAAAGGAATTAGGAAGAATATTCTTTTCATTTCAGCGTAATTTACACTATGCTTGTTTGGGGAGAAGTACTTATTTTGAGGAACTTGTTTCTGTAAATTGCTTAAGGTTTTTTTTTTTTCTTTAGGTATGGGGTCAGGGAGGATAGGTTGAATTTTATTAAAGTTTATATCTTCTATGATAAAAAGCTTTTAATTATGGAAAATTTCAAACACAAAAGTAGGTGGAATACTATCATAACACAACTTGGACAGATACCAACTCTTCATCTGTCTTGTCTTAATGGTGTCTTCAGGTCAGGGGTGGTGACTCATACTTGTAATGCTGACACTCTGGCAGGCCGAAGTGGGTGGATTGCTTGAGCTTACGAGTTCAAGACCAGCCTGAGCAAAATTGAGACCCAGTCTCTACTAAAAAATAGAAAAACCGAGGCAAAAGGATCATTTGAGCCTCAGTTAGAGGTTGCTGTGGAACCGTGATGCCATGACACTCTACACAGGGTAACAGCTGTCTCAAAAAAACCCCAAAAAACAAAACATGCTGTCTTCAAATTTGTGTGATATTTTGTTCTTGCCAGTAAAATGTCTTTTTGCTCTTAAGAAAATATAGTACTGCCTTGGTGCCTGTGGCTCAAGTGGCTTAGGTGCCAGCCACATACACCTGAGCTGGTGGGTTGAAATCCAGCCTGGGCCCACCGAACAACAATGATGCTGCTGCAAACAAAAAATAGCTGGGTGTTGTGGGAGGCGCCTATAGTCCCAGCTACTTGGGAGGCAGAGGCGGGAGAATCGCTTGAGCCCAGGATATCTGGAGGTTGCTGTGAGCTGTGAATGCTACGGCATGCTACCCAGGGTGACAGCTTGAGGCTCTGTCTCAAAAAAAAAAAAAAAAAGAAAGAAAATACGGTACTTTTCTTCATATTATTGTACTTTTTTTGTGGTATAAAGGATTTTCATCTCAGATGTTTATCCTAAAAGTTATTTTCTTTGATAAGTTTAGTCAAGATGATTCCAAAGCTCTAAGCAAAGTTTTTATCTCTTTGCCGCTGTATTGGATTAGACAAGCTAGAGCCTATAACAAATACCCCCACCCCACCCCGATTTTAGTAGCTTAAAAGATGATAGAAGTTTATTTTCAGTTCTGGCAGAATTCAGGGTAGGTATTTTCTTTTTTTTCTTTATTTCTTTTTTGACAAAGTCTCACTTTTTCACCCTGGGTTAGAGTGTCGTGGCTTCACAGCTCACAGAAACCACAAACTCTCGGGCTCATGCGATTCTCTTGCTTCAGCCTCCCGAGTAGCTGGGACTACAGGCACCTGCCACAACGCCCAGCTATTTTTAGAGATTGGGTCTTGCTCTTACTTAGGCTGGTCTTGAACTCCTGAGCTCAAGCAGTCCACCTGCCTGGGTCTACCAGAGTGCTAGTATTATAGGCGTGAGCCACTGTACCTGGCCTAGGGTAGGTATTTTCTGATGGGGAAATGGGGAGAATTGATTCAAGGGTCCAGGCTTCATTGCTTCTTGGCCTTTTAGCTAAGATCAAGGATCCAGGCTTCTTCCATTTTGCTATTCCACCATCTTCAGTACATGCTTTCTGGGTTGCTGGGCTAGTCTCTATCAAGCCATCAGAAGGGCAGAATTGGGGGAGCACAAATGGGAGGTTGGTGTGGGCAAGGCCAAGAGGTGGCATAGTCTTACATTCATCCCGCTGGCTGGAATTCAGTTACCCGTCTGTACTGAACTACATAGGGAGGTGGGAAATAGTGTGTGATACCAGAAGAAAAAGAAAAAGACTGACAGCCTGCAACCCTTCCATATGTATCCAGTCTCATCCTGTTCCTCTATAGAAAGCAACACAATAGAGTCTATTTCCTTACTCTTTGTTGAATCCATTTTACTGTGGTTCAAAAGTTAATTCTCTTTCTGCTTATTGATTATATCTATTTGTTAAATAAAATTTGAGAGACCTAAGAAAACATATAGAAGATATAAAAACTACAATAATCCTCTCACCTGGAAATTATTATTATTATTCCATTCTTACAGTTCCTTCCAATTTACAAATTTATAAGCACTTAGAAGTAATAAAATTTCTCCAATCATAAGAGAGAGAAAACAACAATCTGGCTGTTTTGCCTTCTCCTAGCAAAGACAAATAGGGATATTCCAGAGGTGTCATGAGGCTTTACACTTTTGGCATTTTCAAAATGAACTACTTACTTACACATCTTAATCTTCATTCCTCTTAGTAAAAATAGAGTCAGTAGTTGAGAAGGATGTTACTAATCTCAGATGGGAAGATAATTTCTTGGGAGGAAGTACATTTCTCCAGTCATTAGTTCCAGATTCAGGGATACAGGACCTTCTGGTTTTTCTTTAAAGTGGTGAAGATGCAACCTAGAGGCAGGCCAACATCAGAATTCCTGTTTGTGAGGTCATCGGCATGACTTTGTAACCAGGTTGTTCAAAATACTTGCCCAGCTTCTGGCAGGGTATGAGCTGACGCCTGCCCTGATTCTATAGACACCATGAGGTACCAGTTGTTTCATAGTTTTGTGTTGACTTTTCTATAACTTCTGTAGATAAAAAGTAGAGACATTGATGTCAGGCTCTCTATATTTTTCTGAAAGAGATGATATAATGATAAGAAAATCATTGTGAATGCCCTCTGGCAGGACATTTCAAAGCAGAAAACAGTTGAGCAGCAAAGTATTTTACTGTGTGAGTTGGTATGTGGTTAGTCAGTGGTTCTGTTTGCTGTATAATTTGCTATCAATTTTCCCTGCAAATAAACATTTTTTGTTCTGTGAAAATATATCTATAGCACCAGGCAAGTAGTAGTTTGAAATGATTAGTTTGATTATTAGTGGGACAAATTATTTATGACCCAGAGGCCTATGTTTAGATGTATCACAATTGAGAAATTGTCACCATTTGTTTTTGATTACAGTAGAACCTCTGTAAGTTGACTGCCCAAGAGACTGTAACAAATTGGTCAATGTACGGAGGTGGTCAACATAAGGAACTCGGCCTACTGTACTGATATGTACATGTGGTACATGTCTGATCTGTGAAAATTAGGTCAACTTGAGGAGGTTGTCAGTGCAGGGAGATGGTCAGGTATGAGGTTCTACTGTATGTTGCTTTGTTCTGTGTATCTGTTTCACTTGGAGTTGGAAGAAAAGGTATTGGTTCATACCAATATCCAGAAACCTAGTCTCTGAGGGTTAACATAATTTTCAAGGGATTGCCCTCCTTCAAACAAATAAATAAAAACTTCAAAGCCCTATGTTCCTGGCCTGGTGTGGTGTTTCATGCCTGTAATCCTAGCACTCTTGAGAGGCTGAGGTGGGTGGATTGCCTGCACTCGAGTTCCAGAAGAGCCTGAGCAAGAGCTAGACCTTCTCTCTAATAAAAAATAGAAAAATTAGTTGGCCATGGCGGCAGGCTTCTGTAGTCCCATCTACTCGGGAAGCTGAGGCAAGAGGATTCCTTAAACCCAAGGATTTGAGTTTGCTGTGAGTTGTGACCCAGCAGAGTTCTACCCAGGGCGACTTGAGTGATAATAGGTCTCAAAGAACAAATAACAAAACAACTCCCCTCCCCCAAATGTCTTGCACTTTATAAATTGTCCCTTCCCATTTTTTTTTTCCAAGTAACACAGGAAGTAGATTTGACATTTTTTTCTAAGTTTGATCCTATGATTTTAGAGAGATTTTGTGCCCTCTCAAATAATTTTGGTATTGCTTGTTCTCCCACAGAGCATGTCAGCATCAGAGAAACTCCCCATTCTGTTTTTTAAAGTAGATTGTGGTTTTTAAAGCATTATTTCACGTGTTCCCTAATTTTTTCCCTGCTTAACAGTCACAGGTGCCTATTTTCTTAAACACATAAGACCTAGAATCTTAAAATATTTACTTTCTTTGTGACTGAGAGCCCTTTACAAGCCCATTAGGTATGTTTCCTTTCAAACGTTTCTTCAACTAGCATGTCTTTAACACAGCTTTTTAGAAGTGAGCTATTCTAGCTGGACGGGGCTCATGCCTGTAATCCCAGCACTCTGGGAGGCTGAGGCGGATTGCCTGAGTTTAGGAGTTGGAGACAAGCCTGAGAAAGAGCAAGACCCCCTCTCTTAAAAAAAACAAAGTGAATTTTTTTTACACATAGGTTGCAGAAACTTGAAATTAACAATTTTAAATACATTTTTGGCCACAGAGACAGTATTTAACTGCTTTAGATCAATTTTTATTATTAAAGACATTTCTGTGCTTTTAGTGAAAATTCTAAATTCTTTTTTTTTTTTGCAGTTTTTGGCCGGGGCTGGGTTTGAACCCGCCACCTCTGGTATATGGGGCTGGTGCCCTACTCCTTGAGCCACAGGCGCCGCCCTCAAGTGATTCTCTTGACTCGGCCTTCTAACTATCTGGGACTATAGGCACCATCCACAACACCTGGCTATTTTTAGACATGAGATCTAGCTCTGGCTCAGGCTGGTCTCAGACACGTGAGTTCAGGCAATCTACCTGCCTTAGACACTTCCTTTTTGGAAATGTAAAAAAGGACAGATCTTCTAAAGTTATTTGTATCCATGAACTTAATACCTTGCCCCTTTACCTTTGTTACTTATTTATACATTTATTTATTTATTTTACCTTTGTTATTTAGATCAGATCTCAGAATTAAATCACAAGCTCAGCATATTATTCTAATTTAAAATTTTTGCTTAATTCAGGCCTGGCTTTTCTCTTAAATCTTTAGGTTACACAGAAACAAACCTGTTCCTCTAGTGTTGGTGTTTAGCAATACAACTTCCTGTTTTGGAGCAAAAATGAAAATGTTTTAATGAGCAAGAAGAGAGATTGTATAGCTGAGGAGTCGACGTCATGGAGGGCTGCTCCCTGGTATGTAGTTGGTGCTTAGAGGTAGATCTGCCTCTTTGTCCCATTTGAGAGGGTGCCAACAAAATAGTAGCTATTTTAGACTGTTCAGGAGTGACTTAAGGTCTATAGATAAACATTTTACAAATGCTTCTTGGCTTGAAAAAAATAGTCTGTTACATTAGTAGTGTAAATATAGGATTCTGGGAGTTAACATATAGGTACATGTTTTAGTTTGGAAGTGAGATTACAAAGTGATGTGACTGACTTAAAAATAAAGGAAAAATACATCAGAATTTAACAGTCTCACCTAAGTTTTCTCTTCTAGGGAGATGCTGTCTATTTATTACAGTGATAACAGCTGTTAACAATTTTTTTGGAGCTCTTAGAATTGCCCTATGAATTTTTTTTGGGGGGGGACAGAGTTTTACTTTGCTGCCCTTGTTAGAGTGTCCTGGTGTCATAGCTCACAGCAACCTCAAACTCTTGGGCTTAAGCGATTCTCTTGCTTTAGCCTCCCAAGTAGCTGGGACTACAGGTGCCCACCACAATGCCCAGCTGTTTTTAGAGATGGGGTCTCTCTGTTGCTCAGGCTGGTCTGGAATCCATGAGTTTAGGCAATCCACCAACCTCGGCCCCCCAGGGTGCTAGTATTACAGGTGTGAGCCACCTAGCCCAGCCTTGCCCTATGACCTTTAGATACTTTTTGCTTCTCTTATTGCCCATCATTATATATTTGAGGTATTTTGATTCAAATTTTGGGAAGAACTGGATTGTGTTAGAGCCAAGTCCAGTTGAGAGATTGAGCTAGTCACTACTATTTTGGGTCACTCACCAATAAACTGCTACTTAGAAACTGCCTCTGAATTTTTTTTTTTTTTTTTTTTTTTTTGAGACAGAGCCTCAAGCTCTCACCTTCGGTAGAGTGCTGTGGCATCACAGCTCACAGCAACCTCCAACTTCTGGGTTTAGGCGATTCTCTTGCCTCAGCCTCCCAAGCACCTGTGACTACAGGTGCCTGCTGCAATGCCTGGCTATTTTTTTGTTGCAATTTGGCCAGAGCTGGCTTTGAATCCGACACCCTTGGTATATGACACGTGTGCCCTACCCACTGAGCCACAGGTGCCACCCAGAATTTTTTTTTTTTTTGAGACAGAGTCTCACTTTGTCACTCTTGGTAGAGTGCAATGGCATCACAGCTCACAGCAACCTCAAACTCTTGGGCTTAAGCGATTCTCTTGCCTCAGCTTCCCAAATAGCTGGGACTATAGGCACCTGTTACAACGTCCGGCTATTTTTTTTTTTTTTTAGAGACAGGGTCTTACTCTGGTTCAGGCTGGTCTCCAACTCCCAAGTGCTGGGATTACAGGCATGTGCCACTACGCCTGGCTGGAAGTTATTTTTAAAAGAGGAGTTGAATATTTTGGCCCCGGTAGTATTATTAAAATACTTAAAATTTGGGTGGTGCCCGTGGCTCAGTGGGTAGGACGCCGGCCACATAACACCAAGGCTGGTGGGTTTGAACCTGGCCTTGGCCAGCTAAAGTAACAATGACAACTGCAACAAAAATATAGCTGGGCATTGTGGTAGGTGCCTGTGGTCCCAGCTACTTGGGAGGCTGAGGCAAGAGAATCGTTTAAGCCCAAGAGTTTGAGGTTGCTGTGAGAAGTGATACCACAGCACTCTACCGAGGGTGACATAGTAAGACGCTGTCTCAAAAAAAAAAAAAACAAACTTAAAATTGTTCACTTTGAAGGACATTGTTCATTCAGCAAGGAGAGCCTCCGTAGACAGAGGAGGTTCTAGAACCATGTACTATCCAATAGAACTTTCTGTGATGATAGAAATTGTCTTTATGTTGTACTTTGGCTGTTTCACACTTGAACATGACTGAGAAATTGAATTTTTAATATTACAGGTAGTCCTTGGGTTATGAATGAGGTAGGTTCTGTAGGTTTGTTCTTAAGTTGAATTGGTATGTAACTTGGAACAGGTACATTTACCCGTATGTAATGCAAGTTGTATATCAGTTGGATGTTTGTAACTCAGGGACTGCCTGTAATTTATTTTTTTTTTTTGAGATAGAGTTTCTGTCACTCTGAGTAGAGTGCCATGGTGTCATATCTCATAGCAATCTCAAACTCTTGGGCTTATGAGATCTTGCCTCAGTTTTTCTATTTTTAGTAGAGATGGGGTCTCACTCCTACTCAGGCTGGTCTTGGACTTGGGAGTTCAAGTATTCCTTCCACTTGGGCCTCCCAAAGTGGTAGGAGTACAGGTGTGAGCCACCACACCCATTATATATGTTTTTAATACATATGCCCTAGGTGGTTTATAGAGTCATTTAAATACTGGAGACTTTTTCTCATTCATTTTATTTAGTGAGCATTGTTTTAAAAAGTGCTGTGGGTAATATAAAGATAACTATAATATAGTTTCTCTCCTGAAGAGATTTAGTGTCTGATGGAATTTGTAGACACCCAATCCCCCATCCCCCCCACACACCCTAAATGTGCTATGAAAAAGACATACTCAATTCTACAGGAAATGGAAGGATGAACACATTTTCACTGGTGAGGTTTGGAGTAGGTTTTGTGGGGCTGATGAATGCTTGAGTTTGCCTTTGAGTGAACTTTCAGCAGGTGAAGATAACTAGACCTGAAAAGGACATTTAAGGCAAGGGGAACCCCTTGAAACAAAAGTGTGGAGGAGGGAAAGCACCAAGGCTCTTGTAGCGAAATTAGCCATGTGGTGACTAATGTGCATGTAATTCACACATTGGACCTCAAATTAACTTTTGTTTTTTTTTTTTTTTTTTGAGACAGAGTCTTCCTCTGTTGCTCTGGGTAGAGTAGTGTCATAGTGGCTTACTGCACCCTCAAACTCCTGGGCTCTAGTGATCCTCCTGTCTCAGCCTCCTGAGTAGCTGAGACTACAGGCACCTGCCATGATGCTCAGCTAATTTTTCTACTTTTAATAGACATGGGGTCTGGTCTTGAATTTCTTTTTTTTTTTTTTTGAGACAGAGCCTCAAGCTGTCGCCCTGTGTAGAGTGCTATGGTGTCACACCTCACAGCAACCTCAAACTCCTGGGCTTAAGCGAGTCTCTTGCCTCAGCCTCCCAAGTAGCTGGGACTACAGGCCCCACCACAACACCTGGCTATTTTTTGATTGTAGTTGTCATTGTTGTTTGGCAGCCCCGGGCTGGATTTGAACCTGCCAGCTCTGGTGTACATGGCACCCTAGCCACTGAGCTATAGGTGCTGAGCTGGTCTTGAATTTCTTAGCTCAAGCAATCTTCTGCTTCTGCCTTCCTGAGTGCTAGGATTACAGGTGTGTGCAGTGTGCCTGGCTACAGGTTACTTCTTGACCAATATTGTAGCAGCAGCTCCCAAACTTTAGCATCAGAATCACCTGAAGGGCTTGTTAAATTTCAGATAGCTGGGCGCATCCTCAGAGTTTGTTTCAGTAGGTTTGGGGTTTGCATTTCCAAGTTCCCAGGTAATGTTGATGCTGCATGTTTTGAGAACCACTGTTAGAGCACCAGTTTATTTAATAAGTGCCTTATAGAAATGCCTGTTTTATATAAATAAATAATCTGATGTTACCATGTAACAGTATTCTTGTTCTGTGTATGGTTTTCCCACAGATTATAAGTTCAGTCTTTTATTACTCCTTGTGCAGTGCTATAACAATGGTAAGGAAAGTAGTAAATACTGAATTAGCTCTCTTGGCATCCAATTTTTAAATATCTGAACCAATAGCTCCAGCTTCTGAAATGTTGTGACTTAAAATGTAAAGCAAAAGTGAATATAGCAGCAGTTGTCAAATGTTTTCCTGAGGACCCTTTATATTCTTAAAATTTAATGAGGTTGCTGAAGAGGTTTTGTTCATTGTAGATATATGTATTGATATTTACTATATTAGAAGTTAAAACTGAGAATAAGCCTGGCATGGTATCTCACACCTGTAATCCTGGCCCTTTGGGAGGCCGAGGTGGGAGGGTACTTGAGGCCAGTTCAAGATCAGCCTGAGCAAGTAGTCAGACCCTGTCTAAACAAAACAATTAACTGGGTGTGATGGCATGTGTCTGTAGTCCTAGTTTCTCAGGAGGTTAAGGCAGGAGAATCTCTTGAGCCTAGGAATTCAAGGTTCCAGTGAGCTATGATGATGCTACTGCACTACACATGTATAGGAATGTTCATAAAATCAGAGCAAGACACTGTGTTTAGAAAAACAAATACCTCCCCAAAACCCCTAGAAAACCAGAATATTTGAAAACGTTAATTTATTGGAAATAATAATAAACTCACTACACATTACATAAACTTTTAATGAAGAATAACTTGTCTAAAGCAAAAAATTTAATGAGAAGATGAAATTGTTTACATTTTTGAAAAATGTAAATTTTCAAAAAATGCAAAAAATGTACATTTTCAAAAAATGCAAAATATTTAATGAGAAGATGACATTGTTTATATTTTTGAAAATTCATTTTGTGTCTGGCTTAATAGAAGACAACTTGGTTCTCCTATTTGATTCTGCATTTAATCTGTAGTGATAAATTGTTTGGTTGAGGTATAAGAAGCAAAATGGCCTCACACAGACTTATAGGAAAAGAGTATAATTTTTTTTTTTTTTTTTTTTGAGACAGAGCCTCAAGCTGTCACCCTGGGTGGAGTGCTGTGGCATCACAACTCATAGCAACCTCCAACTCCTGGGCTCAAGCAGTTCTCCTGCCTCTGCCTCCCCAGTAGCTGGGACTTCAGGCACCTGCCATAATGCCCAGCTATTTTTTGGTTGCAGCCGTCATTGTTGTTTGGCAGGCCCAGGCTGGATTCGAACCCACTAGCTCAGGTATATGTGGCTGGTGCCTTAGCCGCTTGAGCCACAGGCGCCGAGCCGAAAAGAGTATATTTTTATGTATTTTCTTTTTTTTTTATTCTGGCAAGATCTCCCTTGTTTCCTCCCTCTATTTCCTAGGTTAGATAGAGTGCAGTGGCATCATCATAGCTCACAGTAGCCTCCAATTCCTAGGTTTAAGTGATCTTCCTGTTTCCTATTTTGTAGAGACAGGGTCTCGCTGGCCTCAAACTCTTGACTTCAAGTGATCCTCAGCCTCCCAAAGTGCTAGGATTACAGGCCTGAGCCATTATGCCTGGCTTTTTTTTTTTTTTTTTTTTTTTTTTGGCAGAATCTCACTCGTTTGCCCCAGGCTAGAGTGCCATGGTGTCAGTCTATTTCACAAACCTCAAACTCCTGGGCTTAAGCAATTCTCTTAGCTCCCAAGTAGCTGAGACTGTCAGTGTGTGCCACCACCCCTGAATAATTTTTTTTTCTATTTTTAGTAGAGAAGGGGTCTCACTTTTGCTCAGGCTGGTCTTGAACTCCTGAGCTCAAGCAATCCACCTGCCTTGGGTTCCTAGAGTGCTAGGATTCCAGGTTGAGCTATCATATTTCTTTTTAGATACAGCTCCAAAATTGTTTTTTTAGAGTTGAATCTGGAATCTGGAATGATATGAATGAATATTTATTGTTACATAAACTTCATTGGGCTGATTTGTACTTTGAATCTTTTATCCCATGCATGATTTCATAACATCATTATTGGTTAGAAAATGACTCACTGAATTGTGTGATCATCAAAATATTGGCACATTTCATTATATAATATAAAATAATTACATTTGTGGGTTGGCGCCCTGTGGCTCAAGTGGCTAACGCACCAGGCACATACACCTGAGCTGGTAATTTCGAATCTAGCCCGACACCCACCAAACAGCAATGATGGCTCCAACCAGGCATTGTGGCAGGCGCCTGTAGTCCCAGCTACTTGGGAGGCGGAGGCAGGAGACTCGCTTGAGCCCAGGAGTTGGAGGTTGCGGTGAGCTGTGATGCCATGGCACTCTACCCAGGGCAAGAGCTTGAGGCTCTGTCTCAAAAAAAAAAAAAAAATAAATAAATAAATAAAAAATTACATTTGTTAGTACCATCAGTCTGATCACAACGCTTTTTAGTATTGGAAAACTGTCAATCTTCACAATGGAGGATGTTTTCTAAAATTCTGACTTCTCTTAAAAGCTTAAATTTTATAATTGCAAATATATATATTTTTATTTTTTATTAATTATATTTTAAAATAATTGCAAAAATTATTTTCTTTGAAATGATGGGCTCACGTAGTTTATGTTCAAGAAAATGTCTGCCAATGGGCCGGGCGTGGTGGCTCACATAGTAAGACTCTATCTTGGAAAAAAAAAAGCAAGATCTCTAGAAAATTTTTATTTTATTTTTTGGTGGAGGAGGGCAGAGGCTCACTTTGTTGCCCTCAGTAGAGGGCTATGGTGTTACAGCTCACAGCAACCTCAAACTCTTGGGCTTAAGCGATCCTCTTGCTTCAGCCTCCCAAGTAGCTGGGACTACAGGTACCCACCACAATGTCTGGCTATTTTTTTGTTGCAGTTGTCATTATTGTTTAGCAGGCCCAGGCCGGGCTTGAACCCACCAGCCTCCGTGTATGTGTCTGGTACCCTACCCACTGAGCTAAGAGCGCTGCCAAGAAATACATTTTTTTTTTTTTTTTTGTAGAGACAGAGTCTCACTTTACTGCCCTTGGTAGAGCGCCATGTCGTCATAGGACTCACAGCAACCTCCAGCTCTTGGGCTTCCGCGATACTCCTGCCTCAGCCTCCTGAGCAGCTGGGACTATGGGCGCCCGCCACAACGCCTGGCTATTTTTTTGTTACAGTTCAGCTGGGGCTGGGTTTGAACCCGCCACCCTCGCTATATGGGGCTGGCACCCTACTCACTGAGCCACAGGCGCCACCCAAGAAATACATATTTTATTGTTTTTGTTAATTTTCAACATGTCCACCATCATTACCAATACAAAGAGTAATATGATTCTGTAGTTCTCGGAAAACATTTTCAAGCTGATTTTCAGCAATCACATCAGTTGTCCTAGCTTGCAAGTCTTCTAAAGATCGAGGTTTGTTTGAATGAACATCACTTGTCTCCATAAAAAGAAACTCAGTGGAGTCAAATCTGGCTAATGTGGAGGCCAAGAAAATGGTCCACCTCTTCCAATTCATCTGTTAGGGAATTTCTCATGTAGGGAATTTCTGACATGCAAAGCAAAGTGACAAGGAGCACCATCTTATTGCAATATTATATTCTCTTTCAGCTCTAATTGTTCAAGCTGAGGAATAATGTAATTTTGAAGCATTTCTAAATAGCCATCACTATTAACAACACATTCTTCAGAAAAGAAAGGCCCTAGGACTCCATTTTTTCCCAAAGCACACCACACAGTAACATTTATTTTGGGGGTTTTTTTTTAGAGACAGTCTCACTTTATTGCCCTCGGTGAAGTGCTGTGGTGTCACAACGCACAGCAACCTCCAACTCCTAGCTTAGGCGAGTCTCTTGTCTCAGCCTCCCCAGTAGCTGGGACTACCGATGCCCGCCAGAATGCTCGGTTATTTATTTATTTATTTATTTATTTTTTTCGGTTATTTTTTTATTGCAGTTTGGCCTGGGCTAAGTTTGAACCTGTCACCCCTAGTATATGGGGCTGGCGTCCTACCCACTGAGCTACAGGCACCACCCACACATTAACTTTGGGAGAATCTCTCTCTCTCTTTTTTTTTTTTTTTTTTTGGGTTGGGGGAGATAGAGTCACACTTTGTCACCCCATGGTGTCAAATCTAACACCAACCACAGACTCCTGGGCTCAAGCAATTCTCTTGCCTCAGCCTCCCAAGTAGCTGGGATTAGAGGCGCTCACGGTAACACCCAACACCCTATTTTTAGAGGCAGGAGGGTCTCACTCTGGGTCGGGCTGTTCTGAGACTCCTGAGCTCAGGCATCGCCTTGGCCTCCCAGAGTGCTAGGATTACAGGCGAGAGCCACTGTGCCCGGCCCAGGAGAATCTTTTTCATGTTCAACAGACTCATGTGAATTTTCAGTTCTCCAAATAAGGCAATTATGCCTCTTGACCTTGCCACTAATGTGAAATGTTGCTTCACCAGATAACATTAAATTACTCAAAAATGCATCATCATTGGTAAGTTTTTTGTCGAACTATTGACAGAAAGTCATGCATGATATTCCTCTTATAACATTTGATGCACTTGAAATTTGTATGTTTTCATGTGAAGTCTTGTCTGCAGAATCTTTTGCACAGTAGACTTTGGAAGCCTCAACTCTAGTGATACCTGTTTTAATGACTTTCTTGCACTTGCCTCAAAGATTTCTTCCGCAGATGTTACAGTTTCTTCACTAACACCTGGCCTATCAGACTATGGTTTATCATTGACAGAACTGTTTTTTTTATATTTTTTCATCCACTTGGATATGAATTCCTTTGTGGTGCTTCTTTATTATGATTGGTTCTAAATCTTCTTTGGACAGCAGTGGTAGGTTTTAGTTCAATCAACCAAAGAACACAATTTACTTTCTCTTCTAGTGAAGCCATGAGTCAACAATGATTCTTAACCACTATATAAATGTAACCGATCACTTTACAGCAGCAGTTCTAAGGCTTTGGCAGCTTTGCCGATTTCACATGCAAGGCCTTTGTGGATGGGGGTGGTCTTCAGCACCTCTTGTAAAGTGGTGTTAATATCCATTACACCTCCAGCAGCAATACCCAAACATCCACCTCTGCATTATTCAGAAAACTTTAGTGTTTATTTCATAATTACAAGCCGGGCAGATAATTTTATTACTTGTAGTACAATCACTCATACTTTATCATTTATAATTATGTACAACAGGTAACTTTATCATCTGTACTGCTAGGTTTACCTGCTAATTGAGCCTCTGTATTCATTAATGAGCATAATGATATTAATAATTCCTCACCTGCCTTCACAGTTTTTTTTTTTTTTGTTTTTGTTTTTTCCCCCGTAGAGACGGAGTCTCACGTTATGGCCCTCAGTAGAGTGCCTTGGTGTCACACTGTTCACAGCAACTTCCAACTCTTGGGCTTAGGCAACTCTCTTGCCTCAGCCTCCCAAGCAGCTGGGACCACAGGTGCCCGTCACAACGCCTGGCTATTTTTTTCCAGGGCTAGGTTTGAACCCACCACCCTCGGTATATGGGACTGGCGCCCTATGCACTGAGCCATAGGCACTGCCCGTGCCTTCACAGTTTTTGAGACACAAATAAGATAGTTTCATATATATGCTGTGTGAATACTTGGTGCTGCTACAAATGTACGCCACATTTTAAGAAGCATTTCATCCTTTCTTTTTTGCCAGCATAATAGCTTTTCCAAGATCATTGCACATTCTCTGTTCTCTTCCTATCTGCTTGGCTCTTGTCACTCTAAGATGGACAAAGGTGAAGTATAGAGGAGGCCCTGGAGAATTTCTGCACTTAGCCTCTTCCCCATGCTCCTCAAATATTTTTTTTTGGAAAGGGAAATTGTCTTTCTCAGCTGAGTCTAATGGAAACTCAGCCAATCCCACTATTTAATGCAGTAGCAGGAGCAAGTAACTCTGCTTGAAATTTACAGGCTATGTGTGGTGAGGGTCTGACAGTGAAGCAAGTGGTTTCAAACCTGACTCTGAAGCAGAACCACCAACCTGGCACACAAACTCCCACCCAGACCCCACTTTCCCTCTTCTGATGGTGATGATTGTGACGAACCTGGAAATGTTGCTAATCCTGATTATGAATCCAATTACTGTCTTCAAATAAACACTAGTTCTTTCTCTGTTAATTGGAATATTCTCCTGAACCACACGATTTGACAGTTTACAGAGTGAGGCTTATAAGGCTACTATCTCGGTTTGATTTCTATTTAGTCTGTTGTTAAACAGAAAAATTTACATTGCTGTATTTGTTTCATAGGGCAGTTGTAAAAAAAAAAATTAACATGGGGCGGTGCCTGTGGCTCAAAGGAGTAGGGTGCCCAGCCCCATATGCCGGAGGTGGTGGGTTCAAGCCCAGCCCCAGCCAAAAACTCTAAAAAAAACAAAACAAAACACAAATTTGTTGGCTTCAAAGAATAAACATTTGTTCTCTCATAGTTCTGGAAACTGCACGTCCAAATATCAAGGTGTTGGCAGATTTGAGTTCTTCTGGAGACTGGAAGAATCTGTCTCATGCCTTTTCCTAGGTTTGGTGGCTGCCAACAATCCTTGGCTTGTAGACATGTTCCAATCTCTGCCTCCATTTTCACATTACCTTCTCTTCTGTGGACTTATGGCTCACCAGTGTAACCCAGGATGATCTCATCTCAAGATTCTTAATTACAATAGCAAATTTGCTTTTTCCAAATAAGGTCACCTTGACAAATCCTGGGTGGACGTGTCTTTGGGGAAGGCACCATTCAACCTATTACAGTGGCTAAGTAGGCTCCTTTTTCATTCCTGGCCAGATTCTTTGTAAATGCTTAGCATTGCTGGTAAGGGAGATGGGATGAAAGAGTGAGGTCTGTGCTTCATCTTCCAACCCCTGTTAGCAGAGAAAAATGCAAAACAAAGTGATTTGACAAGAGTCATTAAATAGCATTTTTCTGTTTAATTGAATTGTTCTACGTTTAGGTATTATTGTCTGAAAATACTTTCCTATATTCCTAAATCCTAAGGTCTTCCTCAGTTCATTTTCCAAGGAGGTGTAGAAAATATGACAAGGTCCTATTTTGCCTTAGCCCAGAATACCTGATCTGGAGTAAATCAAGAGCATACTATTGTTTTTCTAGACAGGACAAAGATAATTTTATGTTAGTGCCTCCCAGGTATGGCTTTTGTTTACAGGGTTATCCTCTTGTAGTTTAATGAATACATAGTTTAGGCTGGGATTGATGGCTCAAGCCTGTAATCCTAGCACTCTGGGAAGCCTGAGCTCCTGAGTTCAAGACCAGCCTGAGTCAGAGCAAGACCTCATCTCTAAAAATAGCTGGATGTCGCGGTAGGCGCCTGTAGTCCCAGTTACTTGGGAGGTTCAGGAAAGAGAATTGGTTGAGCCCAAGAGTTTGAGGTTGCTGTGAGCTATGATGCCATGGCATTCTACCCGAGGGCAACAAAGTGATGCTCTTGTCTCAAAAAGCAAAACAAAACAAAAAAAAGCATGCATAGTTTAATGTTGTAAAGTGCATGATTCTGTGGATTTAAAAAATACATGGTTAAAGCTGGGCAGGGTGGTGCACTCTTGGAGTTCCAGCTACTGAGGAGGCTGAGGGGGAGGATTGCTTGAGCCCAGGAGTTGAAGAACAGCTTGGGCAACATGGTAGGGTCCTATCGCTAAAACAAAAACAGGCTCGGCGCCTATTGCACAGTGGTTACGGCACCAGCCACATACACTAAGGGTGGTGCGTTCGAACCCAGCCTGGGCCAGCTAAACAAAAATGACAACTGCAACAAAAAATAGTTGGCACTGTGGTGGGCACCTGTAGTCCCAGCTACTTGGGAGGCTGAGGCAAGAGAATTGCTTAAGCCCAAGAGTTTAGGTTGCTGTGAGCTGTGATGTCTCGACACTCTACCAAGGGCGACATAGTAAGACTCTGTCTCAAAAAAAAAAAAAAAAAACAAGGGTGGCGCCTGTGGCTCAAAGGGGTAGGGCGCCCGCCCCATATGCCAGAGGTGGCGGGTTCAAACCCAGCCCTGGCCAAAAACTGCAAAAAAACCCAAAAAACAAATAAACAATCCACCCTCTCCACAGTTGATACAGGCTTATGGTCGTAATACTTAAGTAATACAGAAGGCAAAAACTAAAAGCTCCTTTCTTCTCCCCCATTAAGTTTGGTACAGATTTTTCTGAACCCTCATTTATGTATTGTAGTTTTGCTTTTTTTTTTTTTAAGAGACAGAGTCTCACTTTATGGCCCTTGGTAGAGTGCAGTGGCGTTACAGCTCACAGCCAACCTCCAACTCTTGGGCTTAGGCAATTCTCTTGCCTCAGCCTCCTGAGTAGCTGGGACTACAGGTGCCCGCCGCACTGCCTGGCTATTTTTTTGTTGCAGTTTGGCCTGGGCCAGGTTTGAACCCACCACCCTTGGTATATGGGGCCAGTGTCCTAACCACTGAGCCATAGGCGCCACCCACCCTTCCTTCCTTCCTTCCTTCCTTCCTTCCTTCCTTCCTTCCTTCCTTCCTTCCTTCCTTCCTTCCTTCCTTCCTATCTTTCGACAGAGTCTCACTATGTCACCTTGGGTAGAGTACCGTGGTGTCACAGTTCACAGCAACCTCAAGCTCTTGGGCTTTAGCGATTCTCTTGCCTTAGCTGAGACTACAGGCACGTGGCACAACACCTGGTGTTTTTTTTTTTTTTTTTTTTCCTTTGGTTGTAGTTGTCATTATTGTTTGGCAGGCTTGGGCTGGGTTTGAACCTGCCAGCTCTGTATGTGGCTGGTGCTCTAGCTGCTAAGCTATAGGCGCCAAGCCTGTAGTTTTTTCTTTAAATTTCATATCAATTTGAGAGTACAAATATTTAAGTTACATTGTTTATATTTTTAAGGTAAAATTTAAGTTGTAGATGTGCCCTTCAACTAGGGGGGATTTTGTGGGTTTTAGGCTCAGTAGTACTAGCTGGTAAAATTGGGTAACATGAAGCAAAGTGAATATATTGGTTTTTTTTTTCTTTCTTTTTTTTTTTGAGACAGAGCCTCAAGCTGTTGCCCTGGGTAGAGTGCTGTGGCATCATAGCTCATAGCAACTTCAAACTCCTGGGCTCAAGCGAGTCTCCTGTCTCTGCCTCCCAAGTAGCTGGGACTACAGGCGCCCGCCACAATGCCTGGCTATTTTTTGGTTGCAGCCATCATTGTTGTTTGGTGGGCCCAGGCTGGATTCGAACCAGCCAGCTCAGGTGCATGTGGCTGGAACCTTAGCCGCTTGAGCCACAGGCGCTGAGCCAATAAATGGGGTTTTTTTGTTTATTTGTTTGTATTTAGCAATTCCCGGCTGAGTTCAAACCTGCTACTCCCAGTGCATGGCGCCAGTGCTCTAACCATTGGGCTATGGGCACTCAGCCGGAAGATACTGTTTTAACTCCTTTTTTTTTTTTTGGAGATAGAGCTTCAAGCTGTCGCCCTGGGTGGAGTGCTGTGGCATAACAGCTCACAGCAATCTCCCAACTCGTGGGTTAAAGCAGTTTTCTTGCCTCAGCCTCCCAAGTAGCTAGAAGTACAGGCACTTACCACAAGACCCGGCTCTTTTGTGGTTGTACTTGTCCTTGTTGTTTGGCAGCCCCTGGCTGGCTTTGAACCCACCTGCGGTGTCTGTGGCTGGAGCCTTAGCTGCTTGAGCTACAGGTGCTGAGCCTTTACTACTTGTTTTGATGATAATAAATAGCTTTTAATTCCATTGCAACAGCATTTTTTTTTTCCAGTGTTAAGATAGGACTTTTATTAGAAGTTAGAAAGGAATACAGAAGAAATAAAAAAGCACCAGAGCTTCCGGAAGGGGGAAAGAACTGAAGAACTCCCTCTGGAGTCTCCACGTAGACTCTTTCATCTAGGGGTCTTAAGTCTAGAGGATTAAGCATGGCTGGCGGTTGGCCCTTTACAGTCTTTGTCCCTGAGAAGGGATTAGGGTGGTGCTCCTACCCAAGGTGGAACCACCCAAAAAACCATCACAGGCTGCTTTGTTCATTATCTTATCAGAGTCCAGGGGGTGTGTCCCAGAAAAGGCTGTCCGCTTGTGCCTGGAAATGGGGGTCTGACTTCTGAGCTCACCTGGGCCTAGAGAATAGGGGGCTCCCTGTCTAGCCCTAAGTGGTGGAAAAATGTATCAATCCTCTCTCTCCGAATACAAGCTCTAACTGCTCTTAGGGAAAAGGGGCACTGACCGCTCCAAACTGCTTCCTGTGCAACAGCATTTTTTTTTTTTTTTTTTTTTTTTGTAGAGACAGAGTCTCACTTTACCGCCCTCGGTAGAGTGCCATGATGTCACAGGACTCACTGCAACCTCCAGCTCTTGGGCTTCTGCGATTCTCCTGCCTCAGCCTCCCCAGCAGCTGGGACTACAGGCGCCTGCCAGAACACCCAGCTGTATTTTTTTGTTGTTGTTGTTGTTGCAGTTCAGCCGGGGCCGGGTTTGAACCTGCCACCCTCAGTATGTGGGGCCGGTGCCCTACTCACTGAGCCACAGGCGCCACCTGAGCATTTTTATGTATTTAATATTCAGCGTTTTTTAGCTTCGTAGGTTCAATGTGGAGATGACTTATTATCTTATATAAGGACATATTTAGGCTGTGAAAGCTACTTTAATAATAATGGTTGTTCCTACTTTCTTCGTTCTAAAGATTCTAAATTCCTGTTGTATATTTCTCTTTACAGGTTTAATCCAAAGACTGACTTCACTATAGAAACACCCATAGTTGTATCAATGTTTGAGGAAAGATAGTGGCAGCAGGCAAAGGAAAAAAAAGCTCTGACATACTAAGAAAATGAGCATGCTAAAACCAAGTGGGCTTAAAGCCCCTACCAAGATCCTTAAGCCTGGAAGCACAGCCTTGAAGACACCTACGACTGGTAATGCTTTATGTTTTTCCTTAATAGCAAGTAATCCTATACAAAGATTTCAATTTGAATTTTTTAGTTTAAAGATTACTTTGTAAAAATTAACATTAAAGATTTTTTTAAGTTTTCATTAAAAGACAGAATTTTTATGTGGAAATCTTTTTTTTTTTTTTTTTTTTTTTAGACAGAGTCTCAAGCTGTTGCCCTGGGTAGAGAGCTGTGGCGTCACAGCTCACAGCAGCCTCCCCCTCTCCAACTCTTGGGCTCAAGCGATTCTCTTGCCTCAGCCTCCTGAGTAGCTGGTACTACAGGTGCCTGCCACAACGCCTGGCTATTTTTTTTTTTTTTTTTTAATTGCAGTTGTCATTGTTGTTTTAGCTGACTCAGGCCGGGTTTGAAAGCACCAGCCTCGGTGTATGTGGCTGGCACCCTACCTACTAAGCTATGGGCACTGCTTATGTGGAAATTTTAATGAAGAGTTTTCTGTAGTTATTTTTTTAATTTAGTTGCTGTATCATAAGGTATTAAAATAGTTGTCCAGTCACTTCAGTATTTGATCCTTAAAATGTTAAAAAGTATTTCTTCAGATGTCTTCCTGACCTCCTCAGTCCCTTTCTTCTTGGGGTTTGGGATGTGTAAAGAAAGCAAAGGTCATCCTACCATAAAAGATTGTATTGTAAGGGCGGCACCTGTGGCTCAAAGGAGTAGGGCGCCAGCCCCATATGCTGGAGGTGGCGGGTTCAAACTCAGCCCTGGCCAAAAACTGCAAAAAAAAGATTGTATTGCACTAATTGACATGAACTTAGCCCTCTGGCATCAAGGGAGAAGGCAGGAAAATGGCTAACATCTAGGTCAACAAGGGAATCTGTCTCTAAACTTTTTTTTTTTAAGTTCTTTGCATCTTAACTCATTTAATCTCCATAACTGCTCTACCTTTATTGTTGTGTTTTCAGACAGAATTGAGGAGCTGGGATGGAAACTCAGTCAATCTGGCCACAGAATACGTGCTTCTAACCCAAGGAGGTTAGGAGAAGGAAGGGCTGGTCCCACTTGGTGTCCACATTCTTTGGGCAGTGAAGTTCACTTCTTATAGTTTATAATGCAAAGTATGCTTGAATGGCTCCTGGGGCATGCTCCTTGATTAGGGTGCAACCATGGATCAAAACCCAGACCAGGCCTTGTTAGCTTTTTTTTTTTTTTTTTTTGAGAAGGAGTCTCACTTTGTTCCCCCTTGGTAGAGTACCTTGGTAGTAGAGTGCCATGGCGTCATAGCTCATAGCAACCTCAAACTCTTGGGCTCAAGTGATTCTCTTGCCTCAGCCTCCCAAACAGTTAGGACTACAGGCTTTGGCCACAACTTCTGGCTATTTTTATTTTAATTTTATTTTATTATTATTTTTGAGACAGAGTCTTACTATGTTGCCCTCAGTAGAGTGCCATGGCATCATAGCTCACAGCAACCTCCAACTCCTGAGCTTAGGCGATTCTCTTGCCTTAACCTCCTAAGCAGCTGGGACTACAGGCGCCAGCCACAACACCCGGCTATTTTATTTTGCAGTTTGGCTGGGGTGGGGTTTGAACCTGCCACCCTCGGTATATGCAGCCTATGCCCTACCCACTGAGCCACAGGCACCGCCCAACTCCTGGCTATTTTTAGAGATGGGGTCTCCCTCTTGTTCAGGCTGGTCTAGCCCTTCCAGAGTGTTAAGATTATAGGTGTGAGCCACCACACCTGGCCTCAAGCTTTGAGGTCACTTGTAGCCCACAGGAGAAAGTAGCCTTCTTATCACATAAGGAGTAAGAGATCTCAGAGTCAAGTCCCCCAAATGAAAAGGAATTTTCCTTCCCAAATAACTGACATTCTAGGGTAGGTGTGCAGCCTCTTCATTTCCTGGCATCAGCAGTAGATGCTCAGGGACGACAGAGACAGTGCCCTCCTCCTGTGTCGTGGGGCCGGCAGGGACTGGATTAGCATCCTAGAGACCCTGTAAATCCAGATATGGGATCTGTGAGGACAAGTGGAGTCAGTGTAAATTCTAATTCTGGTTTCCAGTTTTCTGATCTCACCAACAGCCTCTGGTTTTTCTCTTTCTAAATTCCTAGTCCAAGCAGGTACTACATGCCAGGTGCCTTGACTTTGAGAGGGAAGTCTGGTCACCTAGGAACCTTGGGGCAGGGCTTGTTGGGGTGGGAAAATATTCTGACCCCATTGGGTCACCTTCTCCCAGAGCATGACCTGTCCTCATTTTATAGACGAACTTATGCCCTTCTTCACTTCTTCCTCCACTATTTCAATTTATGCTTCTTAATGATGACCTCAGGTTTTTTTTTTTTTTTTTTTGCAGTTTCTGGCCGGGGCTGGGTTTTAACCCGCCACCACCGGCCTATGGGGCCCGCGCCCTACCCCTTTGAGCTACAGGCGCCACCCAGAGCCACAGGAAAGAGGGCATCTGATGCTTGCTATTATGGTTCTTTTTTTTTGTGAGTTATAGACTATTAGATATGTTCTCAGTCATTCCAGATAGATGCCCACTATAATCTATTAAGTCCAACATTGTTTCTTCACGTTCTTCCATAAAGACACTCATTGGTCTTCCACGAAGGCAGGGATCTTTGTGTTTGGTTTTTTCCATTGCTGTTTTCTGTACACCTAGAACAGTGGTCCCCAACCTTTTTGGCACCAGTTTCATGGAAGACAATTTTTCCATGGATGGGGTTGGGAGTGTGGGAGGTGGAGCTCAGGCAGTGGTGCAGTTGATGGGGAGCAGCTGTAAATACCATTGAAGCTTCTCTTGTTTGCTTGCTGTTCACCTTCTACTGTGTTCTTCCTAGTGGACCACAGACCAGAACCTTTTTGGCACTGGGGACTGCTTTCATAGAAGATAATTTCTCCGTAGGAGGGATGGGAAAGAGGCAGAACATAGTCAGTGATGCTTTGTGGACTGGGGGTTGGGGACCACAGACCTAGAACATTGTCTGACACACAGAACAGGAGCTTAGTATGGATTTGTTGATTGTTTGGAGATCCCAAGTTATTGACATTTTATGTATCAGGGTAAAATAGGGTTCTTATCAAAGACAATGTAAAACATCTTAGATGAAAGTAAAGCTTTATAGATAAAACAAAGGACTATCAAGAAATAGATTTGTCTCAGGAATATATGTTCTTGGGAAAAAAGTTAAACTGGCACCCTTGTTGTTCTTCCCCTCCAACACTTTCCCTTTGTGCCATGGCATCATAGCTCATAGCAACCTCAAATTTTTGGGCTTAAACAATTCTCTTGCCTCAGCCTGCGGAGTAGCTGGGACTATAGGTGCCTGGTACAATCCCCAGCCATTTTTTCTTGAACTTGTGAGCTCAGGCAGTCCACCCACCTCAGCTTCCCAGAGTGTTGGGAATATAGGCGTGATCCACTGCACCTGTCTTAGACTTTTTTTTTTTTTTTTTTGCAGTTTTTGGCCAGGGCTGGGTTTGAACTTACCACCTCCTGCATATGGGGCCGGTGCCCTACTCCTTTGAACCACAGGGGCCGTTCGACTTTTTTTTTTTTTTTTTAATAGGAAAGCAATTTATTAGTACTAAAACTTACATGCTTGAAATGAAATAATTGCCAAGGAATTCAGGGCACTTTTATAAATTGTTTTTCAGAAATTCATCTTACAGCACATTGTGAAGAATTATTTTATATGTGTAGTTGTGTGTGTGTATTTTTTTTGTTGTTTTTTTTTTGAGCCCGTCTCAGTCACCCTGGGTAGAGTGCTATGGCATCATACCTCACAACACCCACAAACTCCTGGGCTCAAGCTAACTTCTTGCCTTTAGCCTCCCAAGTAGCTAGGACTACTGGTGTCTGCCACAATGCCCAGGTAGGTTTTCTTTTTCCTATATTTAGTAGAGACGGGGTCTTGCTCTTGCTCAGGCTGGTCTTGAACTCCTGAGCTGAGGCATTTCATGTGCCTTCGCCTTCCGGAGTGCTAGGACTGAGCCACTAAGGCTGGCCTGAAGAATTATTATTATTATATGTTTTTTGAACTTGAACACCAAACTGGCTGCATGTGTAATTCTTGGGTCATGCTCTTTGCTTTTTTTTTTTTTTTTTTTGGAGTTTTTGGCCAGGGCTGGGTTTGAACCTACCACCTCTGGCATATGGGGCTGGTGCCCTACTCCTTTGAGCCACAGGCGCCACTCATTATTATTATTTTTTTAATGTTCTTTTGTTTCAAGTTAATTTAAGGGTGCAAAGAATTAGGTTACATGGCCAGGGGTGGTGGCTCAAGCCTGTAATCCCAGCACTTTGGGGAGGCCAAGGTGGGCGGATTGCCTAGGCTCACGAGTTAGAGACCAGTCTGAGCTAGAGCAAGACCCTATCTCTAAAAATATACCTAGGTGTTGTGGCAGGCTCCTGTAGTCCCAGCTACTTGGGAGGCTGAGGCAAGAGAATTTCTTGAGCCCAAGAGTTCATCATGGCATTCTACCGGGGGTGACAAAGTGAGGCTCTTGTCTCAAAAAAAAGGTTACAATGTTTGCATTTTTTAGGTAGAGTCCCTCTTATGTGTCCTGCCCCCAAGAACTGTGCTATATTCCCTAACAATGTGCCCGTTAAGTGGGAGCATACCCTTCCTCCTTCCCTAACCCTACTCCCTCATCCCCCCCCCACCCGAATTGATTTGAATTTTTCTCTTAAGTGGGTGTGTGTTAGATCATCTTCTGGCTTCATATTAGTGTAGAGTACATTGGATTCTTACTCTTCCATTCTTCTTCTTCTTTTTTTTTTTTTTTTTGAGACAGAGTCTCACTTTGTTACCCTTGGTAGAGTGCTGTGGCATCATAGCTCACAGCAGCCTCAAACTCCTGGGCTCCATGAGGTTCTCTTTGGTGGCACCTGTGGCTCAAAGGGGTAGGGCACTGGCCCCGTATGCTGGAGGTGGTGGATTCAAACCCAGCCCAGCCAAAAACTGCAAAAAGAAAAAGAGAAAAAAAATAAAAAGAGGTTCTCTTGCCTCAGCTTCCCAAGTAGCTGGGACTATAGGCACCTACCACAATGCCCAGGTATTTTTAGAGATGAGGTCTTGCTCTAGCTCAGGTTGGTTTTGAACCTGTGAACTCAGGCAATCCACCCACCTTGGCTTTTCAAGTGTTGGGATTATAGGCGTGAGCCACCACACCTGGCCCCACTTTTTTTTTTTTTTTTAATTAAAAACAAATTTAATTTTTCACTGTTTTGGAGGCTGAGAAGTTTACAAACAGGACAGGCAGGCACATGGTGATGGCCTTATTTCTGTGTTTTCACATATTGAAAGGCAGAAGGACAAAAAGAGATGAACACTGTTCACACAACAGAAGAAAAATAGAGAATGAACCCACTCCTGCAAGCCTTTTTTTGGGGGGTGGGGACAGAGTTTCAAGCTGTCGCCCTGGGTAGAGTGCTGTGGCACCACAGCTCACAGCAACCTCAAACTCTTGGGCTTAAGAGATTTTTTTTGCCTCAACTTCCCAAATAGTTGGGACTACAGGCACCTGCCACCACACCCAGCTATTTTTTGTTGTTGTTGTTGTCATTGTTGTTTAGCTGGCCCGGCCAGGTTCCAACCCGCCAGCCTCAGTATATGTGGTCGGTGACCCTCCCGCTTAGCTATGGGCTCCGTCCTCCTGCAAGCCTTTTTTATAGCCCTAATCCATTCATGGGGAGAAACCCTCATGGCCTAATTACTTTTTTTTTGGTCATTGTTTGGGCTTCATTGAGAATACACTGATTGTGGTTGTTAGGTTAAGTACCTCTTGTAACTGTTCCACCCCCCAGAGGTGTGCCATACACCATGACCCCCCCATTCTCCCTTCCTCCTCTCCTCTCCCCATCCCTTTTTCCCCTGTCCCTCCTTGTATGAGCTCATCTATTGCCTTCTTATTAGATTTGAGTACATTGGATTCTTGCTCCTCCATTCTTGTGTTACGTTACTAAGAAGAATGTGTTTCAATTCCATCCAGGTTTATACGGCCTGAAGAATTACTGATGTACAAAGCTAATATAGAATCTACAAGGGATTGGGGCTGGCTGCTGTTTTTTGCAGGCTATTATCTGTTCTATCTGAGAATTATTTTAGAAAAGAAAACAAAAATCCTCCACAAATTGAAGCTTCAGTGAGTCTCCTGTTCTATGTTGGGTAAAGGGATGTTAAAAACACATGCTCTGGGCGGCGCCTGTGGCTCAAAGGGGTAGGGCACTGGCCCCATATGCCGGAGGTGGCGGGTTCAAACCCAGCCCTAGCCAGAAACTGCAAAAAATAAAACAAAACAAAACAAAAAAAACAAAGCACATGCTCTAGGCCAATCAGACCACTCTGCAGGTTTCATTACTTGTTGATCAGGCCTTGGGCCATGTGTTACTACTTCTTCAGGGATGCCTTCCCTCACTGATCTTTCCAAGGCATTATCTCCTCCACAGCACTGAGACTTCCTGAATTACCTGAAATGTAACTTTACTGTCTGTCTCCTTACCTCTAGACTTTGATCCTATGAGGGCACAGACTGTGTTATCTTGCTTCTTTCTGGTACCTGGAACTTAGAGTGGTAGAAGCGCAATACTCATGTGCAGAGTGAATAAATACATTATTTCCTTTAATCCTCATTTAAAAAACCCTCAAGAGAGATGTTACTATCCCCTTATAAGGAAGAAGTTAAATGCAGAAAGTTTGTTGTATAACATCCTATGATCACGATATGCCTAGTAGAATGGTAGTATGATTGACAGTGTGGGCTTTGCCAACTCAACTCTAAATATTTAATTAATGCTTGCTGGATGAATGCATAATTTTCTAGCATAAATATATTTCTGGCAAAATATAAGTACTGTCTTTACTACAGGGTAGAGAATGCACAAATTTCTGTTTCTGGTTTTTTTTTTTAGAGTCTCACTTTATCACCCTTGGTAGAATACCATGGAGTAACACAGCTCACAGCAATCTCCAACTCCTGGGCTTAGGCGATTCGCTTGCCTCGGCCTCCCGAGTAGCTGGGACCGCAGGCGCCCACCACAACGCCCGGCTATTTTTTTTATTGCAGTTTGTCTGGGGCCGGGTTTGAACCTGCTACCCTCGGTATATGGGGCCGGCACCCCACCCACCAAGCCACAGGTGCCACCCCAAATTTCTATTTCTTTTTTTTGTTTTTTGTTTCTTTGTTTATTGCCCTCAGTAGAGTACTGTTGCATCACAGCTCATAGCAACCTCCAGCTCTTGGGCTTAGGGGATTCTCTTGCCTCAACCTCCTGAGTAGCTAGGACTACAGGAGTCTGCCATAATGCTTGACTTTTGTTGTTGTTGTTGTTGCAGTTTGGCCGGGGCTGGGTTTGAACCCGCCGCCCTTGGCATATAGGGCTGGCACCCTACCCACTGATCCATATGCGCCACCCACATTTCTATTTCTTACTAGGGCATTTGGCCAGATGCTGCCCTTTTTTCTTTGCTGTAATTTTCACTCTTCTGTCAAAGGAGTGGGATTTGTTTGGTAGTCCTGCAATAATGATGGTAGGGGCTTCAGCACTGAATTCTCTCTTTCATCAACCCTAATTGCAAACCTTTGCAATTGAGGTCAAATGGTCCTAGTTTTTGTCAACTTTAATTGACTAATGTAGGACTATGAGTGGTTCTGAATGGGAAGGTGTGGGGTGGAGTAAATGATAAAATTGTACCTATATTATGAATATGGATCTTGGAAAATCAATTTTTTTCTTGGTTTGACATCTTCTAATCTTAATTGCAAATAAGGAATAAACCTTCCCACCAACTTCACTGACCTTAGCAGCATTAAACATGGTAGTGATAAATCAAGTACTCTGCCTCTTTGCTAAAAAAAAGGAAAAGATTAAAAATCAGAGCACCTCTGTAAGAGTTGTGGGCTATTCTTGTGGGTTATTAGCTTTTTCTAATTTATTTTCCTTTGCGTGAGAGATTGCATGCTTGAATGTAAAACTGATCATGTTCTGATTTTTCTTTTGTTTTTCAGTTGCAGTTCCTGTAGAAAAAACAATATCCAGTGAAAAAGCATCAAGTACTCCATCTGCTGAGACTCAAGAAGAATTTGTGGATGACTTTCGAGTTGGGGAGCGAGTTTGGGTGAATGGGAATAAGCCTGGATTTATCCAGTTTCTTGGAGAAACCCAGTTTGCACCAGGCCAGTGGGCTGGGATTGTTTTAGATGAACCTATAGGCAAGAATGATGGTTCAGTGGCAGGAGTTCGATATTTCCAGTGTGAACCTTTAAAGGGCATATTTACCCGACCTTCAAAGTTAACAAGAAAGGTGCAAGCAGAAGATGAAGCTAACGGCCTACAGACAACTCCTGCTTCCAGAGCTACTTCACCTCTGTCTGCTTCTGCAGCAAGCACTGTGCCCTCCTCCCCGGCACCCTCCTCAAGCATTCCCTATAAGCTGTCCCAGTCAGCAACAAAGGAGCCTTCAAGTACGTCTCAGATCAGCAACCTTACAAAAACTGCCAGTGAATCTATCTCCAACCTTTCAGAGGCTGGCTCAATCAAGAAAGGAGAAAGAGAACTCAAAATTGGAGACAGAGTATTGGTAAGTGGAGAAATTTCGTAAGAGTGGATGAAATATACACATGGGGAACTTCTGGGTTCAGAGTCTGTTCTGGAGAGATGGCCACTTATTTATGCATGAAGAGAAATTAATCTGCTTTTCTAGTTCTTTTTACATGTCAATATGCAACAAATTAGAAACTGGCTATGTAGTTTGTGTATAATATAAGTTATAGATTTGCAATAGTCTAGTTTTACTTACCAGTTTAGCCAAAAGAATATTGAGTTTATTAGAACTTGTAAATATTAAAGTAACCTTTTTTGACAAAGCAAGCTCAAAAGTTTTCTTAGATGGTGTTTATAAAAATTTGATTTTTCTCTCCTCTCATTTTTTTTCATTTGTATTTTTTTTGGCCGAGGCTGGGTTTGAACCTGCCACCTTCATTATATGGGGCCGGTGCCCTACTCCATGAACCACAGGTGCCTTCCGGTTACCTTTTTTTTTTTTTTTTTTTTTTTTGGTAGAGATGGAGTCTCACTTTATCACCCTCGGTAGAGTGCTGTGGCATCACAGCTCATAGCAACCTCCAACGCCTGGGCTTAGGCAATTCTCTTGCCTTAGCCTCCCAAGTAGCTGGGACTACAGGCACCTGTCACAACACCCAGTTGTTCTTTTGTTGCAGTTTGGCTGGGGCCAGGTTTAAATCCGCCACCCTCAGTATATTCGGCCAGTGCCCTACCCATTGAGCCACAGGCGCCACACTCTCCTCTCATTTTTAATTTTTGTTTTAATTAGTGTGTGGGTATATATAAGATCCTGTGTCCTTAGATGTCTTTTTTTTTTTTTTTTAATTTATTTTTATCGTTAAATCATAGCTGTGTACATTAATGCAATCAAGGGGTACAATGTGCTGCTTTCATATACAATCTGAAGTATTCTCATCAAACTGTTCAGTGTGAGCTTCATGGCATTTTCTTAGTTGCTAATCTCTTATTTGTGATTATCTTTTTATAAAACTGATCTGAATGAATTCTGGTGTTTGCTTGGCAATGACTGACCACTGCCTGTTAGGTGCCTCTTGACAAAATCATTGTTATAACAGTAACTGAGACTCACCCCCAAAGAATTTGACAAATTATCTGAGGAAATTGCATCATCCTTAACTACTGTGCTGGTTCTACTCATGTCATGTGGGTTGTACTGCTGCTCTGAATGGTGTGGTATGAGAGGAAGGATAGGTTTATATAGTGACTACTTATAGATTCCATGTACACCAGCAAGAGTACTGAGAAGTCAAGTGTGCCAAATCCAGAACTGGTACTGTGGTTGGCGCTGGCAAACTATCTGCTAACATGTGTCGTGCTCTCATACTCTCTCAGGACGTGGCTGAGCATTTTGTGGGTTATCTGAGTTCTCACAACAGTCCTAAGTTATCTCCATTTTACTGATGAGGAAATTGAGATTTAGAAAGAAATAAGAAAAACTTGACCAATTAATAGACAACGTTGGCAGCTGAATTTGTTCAACTTTAGCATCCATCAACTTTAGCATCATCTTTTTTTTTTTTTTTGTAGAGACAGAGTCTCACTTTACAGCCCTCAGTGGAGTGCCATGACATCACACAGCTCACAGCAACCTCCAGCTCTTGGGCTTAAGCGATTCTCCTGCCTCAGCCTCCTGAGCAGCTGGGACTACAGGCGTCCGCCACAACACCGGCTATTTTTTTGTTGCAGTTTGGCAGGGGCAGGGTTTGAACCCACCACCCTTGGCATATGGGGCTGGTGCCCTACTCACTGAGCCACAGGTGCCACCCAGCATCCATGTTCTTTATTAGCATATTTCTTCTTTTGCTTGCTTCAGAGACATCACATTAAACCTCAGCCACAGGATAGATCTTCTTTTCCTTTTACTTGGTTTACATAGAGAAGGAGTCTTTTCTGTGTAGGCCCTGCCTTTCATTTATTCAGCAGATGTTTGTTGAGTGCCTACTCTGTACTCTGCTGACATTGCAGGTGGCATTGATGAACACAGAAGCGTGCCTGCTCTTTCTCTACCTCAGCCTGTCATAATACCAGGGCATTTTGAAATATCCCAGAGCTGCCTGCCCTCTCTTACCCTTCTCATGCCCTTTCTGCCGAGACTACCTTGAAAGCATTGCTCCTTTCATTCCTATACCCAGTCTGTCTCTCTCTCTCTTTTTAAGGCAAAGTCTCAAGCTGTTGTCCTGGGTAGAGTGCTGTGGTGTCATAGCTCACAGCAACCTGCAACTCTTAGGCTCAAGCGATCCTCCTACCTCAGTTTTTTTCTATTTTTGGTAGAGATGGAGTCTCAGTTTTGCTCAGGCTGGTCTCAAACTTGTAAGCTCAAGCTATCCACCCGCCTCCGCCTGCCAGAGTGCTAGGATTATAGGCGGGAGTCACTGCACCCGGCTACCTATGACTAGTTTCACAAAAAGCCCCGCCTCCCCAGAGAAATGGTATAAAAATTTTAAGTTTTTAACATTTTTCATCTTCAACAAAGGATTAAAGAAGGCCAGGGAAAAATGCACAGCATTTGAAACTTAGAGAAAGTTATATTCTGAGAAAGATTATAAACAAATACCTTTAGTATTTAAAGTTTAAAACAAAATTAGTGTTGGTTTTACAAAATTAGGAAGAAAAAAACTAGAAAGAAATAAGAAAAAGGAAACAGTAAAAATTAAAAGTGAAATAAAATAAGAGGGAACACCAAAAACAAGCATAAGGGAAACCCCCTAAAAACTGGTTCCTTGTAAAGACCAATAAAATAGATAAATTACCTTCCAAAGATAATCTAAATGGAACATAATTCCATTAGTTTCCTTTTTAAGAATTAGCCAAAATGATTTTTTAACTTACAAAATAAATAAACCTGTATAATCTAAATGTCTATCAGTAGAACTAGAATTCATCCTTATAGTGAAATGACATGCAATTGTAAAAACAAAAATGATGTTTTCTATGATCTGATATGTAAAAAAGCAAGGCACAGAACACTTCCTTTTTTTGTAAAAATTAAAAGAGGGAATAAAAATACAAGTATGTTAATGCTTGCTTTTATATGCATAAAGAAATACTGGGGCTCGGCGCCTGTGTCTCAAGTGCTGGCCATATACACTTGAGCTGGTAGGTTGGCATCCAGCCCAGGCCAGCCAAACAACAATGACGGCTGCAACCAAAAAATAGCAGGGATGTTGTGGTGGGCACCTGTGGTCACAGCTACGTGGGAGGCAGAGGCAGGAGACTCGCTTGAGCCCAGGAGTTGGAGGTTGCTGTGAGCTGTGATGCCATGGCACTCTACCCAGGGGGACAGCTTTTAAGACTCTGTTTCAAAAAAAAAAAAAGAAATACTGGGAAGAATAGTGCTCTAAAACCAAGAATAGTGGTTACCTGTGGTAGTGGGATTGGGGCAGATAGGGGATAGGGTTTAGTAAGGGGTACTCTTCATGCTGTGCATATTTTTGTTTAAATTTTTTTGAAATGTGAGAATATATTGCCTATTTGAGAATTAAGATTTGGTATGTATAAAGAGTTTTTTTTTTTTTTTTTTTGAGACAGAGTCTCAAGCTGTTGCCCTGGGTAGAGTGCTGTGACATCACAGCTCATAGGAACCTGAAATTCTTAGGCTTAAGCTATTCTCTTGCCTCAGCCTCCCAAGTATCTGGGACGCCAGGCACCCGCCACATGCCCGGCTATTTTTATTTTATTTATTTTTGTTGTTGTTGTTGTTGTTGTTTCAGTTGTCATTCTTGTTTTAGCTGGCCTGGGTTGGGTTCGAACCGACCAGCCTTGATGTATGTGGTCGGTGCCCTACCCACTGAGCTATGGGGGTTGCCCTAAAGAGTTTTTTTAAATAAGAAAGAAAAGTCAAATATCCCCGTAGAAAAATGGGTAAGATATTCTGTGGTACATCCATGCTGTGGAACTTAATAGCCACCATTATGTGGAAGGGAAAATGACCAAAAGGTCCGCAGTGACTTCCTCTGAGTGTGGAGAGTACAGATACTATATTCTTCTTCTTCTTTTCTTTCCTCCCACCTTCTTCCTCCTCCTTGCTTCCTTATTCCTCCTTCTTCCTCCTTCCTTTCTCCTTCTTCCTTTTTTTTTTTTTTTTTTTTTTTTGTTTTTTTTGTTTTTATTTTCATTCATTTATTTTTTTTATAAATTGTGGGGAATATTAAAAAATAAGAAGAAAGCTTAAAAAAATATATTCTAAGAAGCACAGTAATAAGGGACACTGGTGCTAGCAAATGTGAGGCAGACTGTAAAGGAGCAGTCATTAATGTGCTATGGCAGTAGTCCAGATACTGAACTTCAGAACCTGTTGAAAGACTCAGACGTGTGTGTATTCTCACATACTGTGTACTTATGAGAGAATGAAAATGATCAATGCTGATGGAATAATTTGAAAGGTATTTAAGTTTGCATGTTATACCAAACAATGGCTGTGACAAAAAGTTAAGCATTAAAAAATATACACCTTTGGGCTTGGTGCCCGTAGCACAGTGGTTATGGCGCCAGTCACATACACCAAGGTTGGTGAGTTTGAACTCAGCCTAGGCCAGCTAAATAGCAATGACAACTGCAACAAAAAAATAGCCGGGTGTTGGGGCAGGCACCTGTAGTCCCAGCTACTTGGGAGGCTGAGGCAAGAGAATCATTTGAGCCCAAGAGTTGGAGTTTGCTGTGAGCTACAATGCTGTGGGACTCTACCAACGGCGACAAAGTGAAACTCTGTCTCAAAAAAAAAAAAAAGAAAGAAAGAAAGAAAGAGCCCCACAGTGGGAAATAGCTAGAGTCAATTTTCTTGAAGTATTTACATTTTTATAAATTATGAAGTTAGGCTGAAACCAAATGTGAGGATTTGTGGTATTTATCCTTAGTATGTATGTGTATTGCTTTCTGTGGATGAGGATTTAAAGAAAAGATGAGAAAAAAATCCAGTTGTTTGAGTATAGGGATGATGGATAGATTTTGTTTTTCTTTAATGATGTAGGGGTTTTGGCTCAGCGCCTGTGGCTCAAGCGGCTAAGGCATCAGCCACATAAACCTGAGCTGGTGGGTTCTAATCCAGCCCAGGCCCACCAAACAACAATGGCGGCTGCAACCAGAAAAATAGCTGGGTATGGTGGCGGGCGCGTGTAGTCCCAGCTACTTGGGAGGTGGAGGCAGGAGAATTGCTTGAGGCCAGGAGTTGGAGGTTGCTGTGAGTTGGGATGCCATAGCACTCTACCCAGGGCAACAGCTTGAGGCTCTGTCTCAAAAAAAAAAAAAAAAAAAAAAATGATGTAGGGGTTTTATTTTTGTAGCAATTATTTAGTTTGAAGCAGGAAAATTCCTCTGGAGTAATAAAGTATTTTTCTAAGGGAATGATTAATTTAGTGGACAGGCTCGGTGCCTGTAGCACAGTGGTTACGGCACCAGCCACATACACTGAGGATGGTGAGTTCGAACCTGGCCCGGACCAGCTAAACAACTACAACAAAAAAAAAAATAGCTGGGCATTGTGGCGGACACCTGTAGTCCCAGCTACTTGGGAGGCTGAGGCAAGACAATCACTTAAGCCCAAGAGTTTGAGGTTGCTGTGAGCTATGACACTACGGTACTCAACCGAGGGTGACATAATAAGACTCTGTCTCAAAAAAGAAAAAAATAATAATAATTTAGTGGACCACCTCAATGACTTCAAATTACATAGGCTATTTCATTAATTGGAATATATTAGGTATCAGATCATTCTGGTGTTTTTATTTTTATTTTTTTGATCATTCTGGTATTATAAGTCATCCAGGTAACTTCTTCAAGAAACTCTAGGCAGGGTGTGGTGGCTCACGCCTGTAATTGCTGCACTCTGGGAAGCTGAGGCAGGTTAGATTGCCTGAGCTCACGAGTTCAAGACCAGCCTGAGCCAGAATGAGACCCGTCTCTAAAAAATAGCTGGGTGTTGTCTCAGTAAGAGTTTGAGGTTGCTGTGAGCTTTGACACCACCTCTACCAAGGCCAACTAAGTGAGACTCTGTCTCAAAAAAAAAAAAAAAAAAGAAAAAAGAAAAAGAAACTCTAGAAGTGGGCTGGATGTGGTGGCTCATGCCTGTCATCCTAGCACTCTGAGAGTTCGAGATCAGCCTCACCAAGAGCGAGACCCCATCTCTAAAACTAGCCGGGCGTTGTGGCAAGTGCCTGTAGTCCCAGCTATTTGAGAGGCTGAGGCAAGAGAATTGCTTGAGCCCAAGAGTTTGAGGTAGTTGCCATGGCACTCTACTCAGGGTGACTGAAAGAGACTCTGTCTCAAACAAAAAAACAAAAAACAAAACTCCAGAAAAACTGAGGAGAAAGTAAAGGAAAAATCTGCTGGTAGAAATGATGGAATGGACCTAATTATTAGTTGGAACCACAAAGGATGAAGCTATAAAATTATGTTCATCTCTTTGTTTTAATCTTCTCTTCTCCAGGTTGGTGGCACTAAAGCTGGCGTAGTCCGGTTTCTTGGGGAGACAGACTTTGCTAAGGGAGAATGGTGTGGTGTGGAGTTGGATGAACCTCTTGGGAAGAATGATGGTGCTGTTGCTGGAACAAGGTTTGTTTAGAAATTGTGCAACATCTTATTTGTACGCGAAGATGCTCAAGCATATGTATAATAAAATGGAAATGAGTGTTTTAAAGAGCTATACTTTTTTTTTCTTTCACTCTGTTGTCCAGGCTAGAGTATAGTGGCGTTATCATAGCTCTCTGCAGCCTCAAACTACTGTACTGAAGTGATTCTCTTGCCTTAGCCTCCCAAGTAGCTGGGACTACAGGTGTATACCACCACACCTGGCTAATGCTTTTAGTTTTGCAGAGATGGAGTCTCACTATGTTGCCCAGTCCTGGGTTCAAGGGATCTTCCCTTCTTGGCCTCCCAGAGTGCTGGGATTATAAGCATGAGTGACTGTGCCTGACTAGAGCTATATTTTTTATTTCCTAAGACCCATTCTACTCATTTTTCCCCACTAAATTTTTTTTGACTGTTTCTTTAGTAACGTGTGTTATCAGTTTATTTTTCAAAATAAAAAGGAAACATTATGTTATCCTGGCTTCTTTCCCTTTTAGTAGCAGTCAACCTCTGAAAGAGTACCTGGGCATCCAGGGGTGGGACACAGGTAGACGATAGCTACTTTTTTAGGAAAAGAACTTTAAGATGTGTTTTCATATCTGATAAGAATTCCATCCTGTCATAAGAGAACAGACCTCTTCTGTTTTAAGTGTAACCCTATTCTTGCCCCCCAGATACAGGATAGGAGTCAAATAATGCAAATGAATGCAAGAGTAATTTCCCACACTTTTCAAAACGTTTTGAAGGCTTTTGGGACAGTTGTAGTATACGATGCATTATAGTGGTATACAGTATATTAATGTATCAATTGATTACTAAATGTAGCTAACATTGTATTTTTGAAATATATACAAATTGATTATAAGCATACCAGCTTTACCAACAAATGCAATGATAATGACTTATGGAAATAAAAACCTCTTGGTGGCTCCGTGTCTGTAGGTCAGTGGTTATGGCACCAGCCATACACACCGAGACAGGCGGGTTTGAAGCTATCCTGGGCCTGCCAAACAACAATGACTACTGCAACCAAAAAATAGCTGGGCATTATGGCAGGCGCCTGTAGTTCCAGTTACTTGGGAGGCTGAGGCAAGAGAATCGCGTAAGCCCAAGAGTTTGAGGTTTCTGTGAGCTTTGATGCCACAGCACTCTACTGAGGATGACATAGTGAGACTCTGTCTCAAAAAAAAAAAAAAAGAAAGAAAAAAACAACCTCTTGGTGCTATGATGATTATGAAGCTATCCCTTCTTAATATTAAAACTTTTTTTTTTTTTTGAGACAGAGCCTCAAGCTGTCACCCTGGGTAGAGTGCTGTGACATCATAGCTCACAGCAACCTCCAACTCCTGGGTTCAGCGATTCTCCTGTCTCAGTTTTCCAATTAGCTGGGACTGTAGGTGCCCGCCACAATGCCCAGTTATTTTTTGATTGTAGCCATCATTGTTATTTGACGGCCCGGGCTGGATTCGAACCTGCCAGCTCAGGTGTATGTGGCTGGCGCCTTAGCCGCTTGAGCCATAGGTGCCAAGCCATTATTAAAACTTTATAATATTTCTTTTTTTCTTTGAGACAGAGTCTCACTTTGTCGCCCTTGGTAGAGTACTATGGTGTCATAGCTCACAGCGACTTCAAACTCTTGGGCTCAGTGATTCTCTTGTCTCGACCTCCCAAGTAGCTGGGACTACAGGTGCCTGCCACAATGCCCTGCTGTTTTTGGAGATGGAGTCTTGCTATGGCTCAGGCTGGTCTCGAATCTGTGAGCTCAGGTCATCCACCTACCTCTGTCTCCCAGAGTGCTGGGATTACAGGCATGAGCCACTGCACCTGGCCTAAAACTTTATAAATATTCTTAAGAGTCAGAAGATTGCCAGTGTGAGTCTCATAACTGACATCACTAAGTTATTATTTCTCCATGTCACTCTAGTGGATCTGTCAGAGTTACATGTTTATCTGATTTCTTTTTCCCTTTGTTTGGCATGGTTTTATTATGTGGGATGAGCATATTGCTGAAGTCCTCCGCTATATATTTATGAAATGGTAGAAATATTTGTTCCCTTTGCATAGAACATCAGCAACAAATGAATAATCTGAGTCTGCATAGCATATTGTTTTTAGTGTATTTTATAAAATATCAGCTCAGTGCCTGTGGCTCAAGGGGCTAAGGCGCCAGCCACATACACCTGAGCTGGTGGGTTCGAATCCAGCCTGGGCCCGCCAAACAACTGGCTGCAGTCAAAAAATAGCCAGGCGTTGTGGCAGGTGCCTGTAGTCCCAGCTACTTGGGAGGCGGAGGCAGGAGAATTGCTTGAGCCCAGGAGTTGGAGGTTGCTATGAGCTGTAATGCCACGGCACTCTACCCAGGGCGACAGCTTATGGCTCTGTCTTAAAAAAAAAAAAAAAATAGTAATAAATAAAATAAAATATCATTAAGGGTATTTATCAGCATCTATACATGTGAATGGTCCATGCTGGTTTATAGCCCCCAGCTCAGTGGTAGAGGCTCATCTTGGCAAACCAGTCACAAATTGGGAGAACTTCTGATTATATTTGTTATTTCTTATATAATTGTTTTTTGTTACCTTCTTACCGTTCTTTCTGTAAAGGTATTTTCAGTGTCAACCCAAATATGGCCTGTTTGCTCCTGTTCACAAAGTGACCAAGATTGGCTTCCCTTCCACTACGCCAGCAAAAGCCAAGGCTGC